>CAUYLG010058921.1:0-36220 GCA_963573385.1 Cacajao melanocephalus
AGCTGTGCTTGCTGTGAAACTCTCAACCCTGAGCGTTTCCAATTGCTGTTTTTCTTTTTGTGGGGGTGGGACCAGCTGAGCCTGATCACCTGGCTCCCTGCCTCAGAGCCTTTTTTATTTAGTTGAACGATCGACTCTCTCCCAGGTGTTCCAGTCGCCTGATGAAAAGGCGCTGGGATCTGTGTGATTTCCCATGTGGCGACCCACTGCGCCAGCTGAAACAGCGGCACTGATAATCGTGGCGCTTTTTTGCCTGGGAATCTCCTGGCCTGGCTCTCTGTTTCAGACCCCTTTTTAATTGGATGAATGGGCAATTCTGCCTTCTCGAAGCTCCGCTTGCCAGCTAGAAGGGAGACCCAGACTAGTGTATTTTGTAAGGAGAACTGCCACGCCGAGGCGCCAGCAAAACCGCTGCACCGGCCAAAAGAGCCGTGCTGGCGACCCGTAGGGCTCCTCCGCCTGGGAATCTCCTAGTCTGTGGGCAATAAAAATCCATCTGGAAATGCAGCATCCACTCACCCTCTGTGCTTTCACTGGGAGCTGCAATCCTGAGCTGTTCCTAATCGGCCATCTTGGATCA
This sequence comes from Cacajao melanocephalus, assembly GCA_963573385.1. NCBI lineage: Eukaryota > Metazoa > Chordata > Mammalia > Primates > Pitheciidae > Cacajao > Cacajao melanocephalus. Next base: position 581 of record CAUYLG010058921.1, read on the forward strand.
CACCCCGGGAATACTTTCTAATTCACTTAATGAGACCAGTATTACCCTAATATCAAAATTTCAATCAACGTAATTATCACATTCACAAGCTAAAAAGAAAAATAACATGATTACATTAGTTGCCACAGAAAAATAAATTGACAAAATCCAGTACCTATTCATGATTTTTAAAAAAGTATTAGAAAACCAAGAAGAAAAGGAAACTTCCTCAATTCAGAAATGAAAGATACAATAAATGGTGTTGGAACAATTGGGTAAACATCTAGAGAAATTAATTCTGGTCTATACCTCACACTATAGACCAGAATATACCTCAAATGGCTCAAATATTCAAAATTTAAAAATTTAAAAATACAGCATTGAAAAATATTTTTAAAACTTTGATCAGTGAAGACCTTTGATTTATATTCAAAGCCTAGAAATACACTCCTGTATTATGAAACTGAAATTAAAAAAAAAAATCAAGAAATAAAATAAAGGCTATATCACAAAGACTCATATGTAAAGAACTCTTAGAAATCAATTAGAAAAATACCTATGCTTCAAAGAATACAAGTAGCTAATGAAAATAAACTAAAATTAAAAATGCTCTTAAACATATGAACAGTGCTTAACTTTGTTTCTGAGAGAAGAAATGCAAATTAAAATTACACTGACATAATGCTTTGTACCTGTCACATTGAAAAAGGAAAATGGAATGATAATTCACCTTGTTGATGAGGTTTGGTAAAACAGAAACTTTTACTTTTTGATGATGTTAATGTGAGTTTATACAATTTCTGTGGGCATACATTTAGCAGTTATGCAAAATTTAAAAATGTATTAAATATTTAATCCAGTCACCACAATTCAATTAATCAATCTTCCTATAGACATAATTGCACAACTGTGAAATAATTTGTGGTCGAGTAAGAATTGAGGCATTGCTTATTATATCAATGAATTGAAAACCTAGATGTCTACCAATGGGTCAGTTGGGTAAATAAGTTTTAATAAATTATATAATATAATTTATAACTGTAGAAGAATGAAAAAGTATCTATAGTATAAAAGATCTTTAATATGTAAAAAGTGAAAAACAAAAATAATTTGCATAGAATTATGCATAATATACCTTTCATTAAAAAGGGGGAAAATAGCACTATGTATTCATAACCTTTAGATATTTTATTTTTAAAATCTTTGGAGAAATATGCAAGAAACCAAAGGTGGTAGTTATATATTTGGGGTATTAAGGAAGCAAGGCATGATCAATTTTTTTTTGAACTTACAAATGTATTACCCAAATCACAAAAAGGTGTTAAACGTCTCCATAAAGGAAGGTACGATGTGTGATGGAATCCCTGTCTTTACATCAACTCCCAGGCCTTTGGGTCCAGGTGCAAACATAGGTTCTGTTGTTACCCCCAATCTGCTCACCACAATTCCATGGATTCATCTTAGTGGAAAATGGCTGAGCATTGTAAATAAAAAGAACTGCCTATTTAAAAATTTTTAATACTTAGTTCACATAGTTTCATTTTGCAATGTCCCTTTGATGGTTAATTTTAAGTGCCAGCTTGACTGAATTAAGGAATACCCAGAGAAGCCAGGCACAGTGGCCAATGCCTGTAATCCCAACATTTTGGGAGGTGGATCACTTGAGCCTAGGAGTTTGAGACCAGTCTAGACAATATGGCAAAAACCCAGCTCTACAAAAAATATTAAAATTGGCCAGGCATGGTATCATATGCCTGTAGTCTCAGCTGCTGGGGCCTGAAGTGGGAAGATTACTTTAGCCCAGGATGTTAAGGCTTCAGTGAGCCATGATCATATCTCACATCTCTTTACTCCAATATAGGTGACAATGTGAGAGTCTGCAAAAAAAAAAAAAAAATATATATATATATATATATATATATATACACACACACATATATATATATATATATATATATATATATATATAGAGAGAGAGAGAGAGAGAGAGAGAGAGAGAGAGAGAGAAATACCCAGAGAGAGAACTGGTAAGGCATTCTTTCTGTGTGTGTCTGGGTGTGTATTTTCGGACGAGATTGGCATGTGAGTCAGTGGACTGAGTAGAAGATCTGCCCTCAATGTGAGCTGGCACCATTCAATCAACTGGTGGCCCACATAGAACAAAAAATGGACAGACAAAAGATTATTTTCTCTCTCTTTCCTGGAGCGGTGATGTTTTTCTTCTCATGCTCTTAGATATCAGATCTCTAGGCTCTCTGGCCTCTGAACTACAAAACTTATAACAGCAGTACCCTGGGTTCTTGGGGCTTAAGGCTTAGTCTAAGAATTACACCAACAGCTTTCTTGGTTCTGAGGATTTTGGACTTGGACTGAGATATGCTAACAGCATCCCACAGCCTCCATCTTGCAGACGACCTGTCCTGGGACTTCTTAGCCTCCATAATCATGTGTGCCAATTTCCCTAATAAATTTCATCTCATGTATCTTTCTATATCTATATGTATTATCTATCTTATTCGTTCTGTTTTCCTAAAGAACTCTGACTATTATAGCCCTCAGTTGAACACAATATTGGAAGGAAGGGAATCCTAATACTCCTTTCTGACTCAAAACCCACCTTGGCTTAGCAGAAAGTTGTACAGACCTAGTGGGATTTATGAAGCAGAAGAAAACTAGGGACTACTAGATCAACAGATATGGTAAAGGCCACATCTCTGCAGCTTGCTGCACCTCAATGAGCCTAATCTACAAAGTCTAGCTTTAAGTTTTATAAAAGAAAGTGGCCATGTGCTGGTCCCTGGTGTCCAGCAACAGTGAATAAGTTTCTACTGAATCGATTTCACAGAACTCTGACCACTGAAAACCACTACATATAGCGGGTCTCGGCACTCAAAGCAGCCAGGACAAGCCTATCTATGGAGATACCCTCAGGTGCAGAGGGGTGGATATCAATCTGGAATGAATAATTATATATCCCCTAGAGTACATACAACAACAACAAAAATACTGATGGACTCATACCATCTAATTATGTAACAAAATGGAGGAATATGTCTGAAACCAAAGGACACCTCAGCCAAAGACTGACTTATTATTTAAAGTAGATAGGAGATTATAGTCATTGAAAAGAATTGACAAATGTGTAGACACTAACTAGAGAAGCCTGAGGGATTGATTGCAAAAATGACCTCAGTTCTCCACCCCTCCCTGATTCCCACCCTTTGCAACATGACTTTGCAAATCCCACTTTCAAAACGATATCTACACCATTAATCTGAGCGGGTCTCATGACTTGCTTTTGTTCAACAGGGTGTAGCAGAAGTAACAGTGTGCCAGTTTCAAGTCCAGACATCAGCAGATTTTGTGTACTTTCACCCTCTTTTGAATTTCTGTGCGTGCCTTGAGAATAAGTACAGGCTAAACTGCTAGAAGAAAGAAATCACCTAGAGTGGTGTCAAGGCACTCTTTCTGAATCCATGCCAGACCAGCCAGCTTTCAGTCCACCTACAAGTTATCAGCTAGATCAGAATTTCTCAGGTACCCCCACAATTTATGAGACATAATAAATGGTTGCCATTTAAAACTACCAATGGTTGGATTCGCTGGTTCCCCAGAAACTACACTTATATACTGAGAATAAGAAGGATGTAAGGAAAAGAGGGAGGGAGGGAGGAAGCAAGGGAACACCAAAATCGAGTTGTATTTACTTAACATGTATGTCTTAGTGGATTTTTATTTCCCCATTCCCCAGTGGTTAAACCTTGATAGTAACATAAGAGTTAAGTTAATCATCTCTTCAGTTTGAACAGCACTAATTAATTTACAGGCTAGATTGTCATCATGCCTACTGCATCTGACAGTAACAATTTCAGACTTCAGATTACTAAACGTTTTTATAACCATTAGTTAATCTTTCCCCCATGACAAACCTGAGAAATTGGTCATTTCACTTACAAGAAAACTAGTTTAGGAAATTTAACAGACTTGTTAAATGGCAGAGTTTGACCAGAGTATGTGAGTGTAAGTGGCAGAATTTGACCAGGACTCCTATTTTGTAAATTCAAATTCTGGAAGTACAAAAGACAGTGAAATTGGCAAATGACATATGTGATATGGTTTGGCTGTGTTTCCAACCAAATCTCATATTGAATTATAGCTCCGATAATTCCCATATGTTGTGGGAGAGACTCGTGGGAGGTAATCGAATCATGGGGGCAAAAAGAGATAAAGTATTTCATTATATAATAATAAAGGGATCAATTCAGCAAGATAGTATGACAATTATAAATACATATTTACCCAATACTAGAGCATAGATATGAAGCAAATATTATTAGGTCAAAGGGAGGCATAGACTTTAATAAAATAATAGTTGATGACTTCAACAACCTACTCTCCACATCAGACAGATTATCCACACAGGAAATAATGAAACATTGGATATAAAATGCATTTTAGACCACATGACAGTTATAGAACACTTTTTGCAACATCTGCAAAGTACACATTCTTTTCATCAGCATATGGAACATTCTCTAGGATAGACCTTATGTGAGGTCTTAACAAATTTTTTAAAGTCCAAATTATATCTAGGATCTTCTCAGACCACAATAGAACAAAACTGGAAATCAATAACAAGAAGAATTTTAGAAACAATACAAGCACCTAGAAATTGAACAGCATGCTCCTGAATGACCATGGGATCAATAAAGAAATTAAGAGAAAAAGAAAAAAAAATTGAAATAAAAGGGAAACGTAAAATACTGAAACCAATGGACACAGCAAAAACAGTGCTAAGAACGAAGCTTGTATCCATAAATGCCTACATTGAAAAGTAGAAAGATTTCAAATAAACAATTTAATGATGCACCTCAAAGAATCAGAAAACCAAGAACAAACCCAAATCCAAATTAATAGAAGGAAAAAAATAATAAAGATTGGCTGGGCATGGTGACTCACACCTGTAATCTCGGCACATTGGGAGGCCAAGGTAGGTGGATCAATTGAGCTTAGGAGTTTGAAATCAACCTGGACAATGTGATGAAACCTCATCTCTACAAAAAATACAACGGTTATCTGAGTGTGGTGGCATGTGTCTGCAGTCAAGGCCACAGTGAACTGTGATCATGCCACTGCACTCCAGCCTGAGAAATAAAGTGAGATCTTGTCTCCATGTCTGAAAAAGAAGAAAGAAAGAGAAAGAAAGATCAAAGGAGAAACAAATAAAGACTAAAAATAAAAAACAACAAAATAACAACAAAGGGAAAAGTTGGATTTTTGAAAAGAAATATAATCAATAAACTACTAGCGAGTCCAACCAATAAACAAAAACAGAAGCCCCAAATAATTAAAATCAGAAACAAAAGAGAAGAAATTACAACTGATATGCCAGAAATACAGTGAATTATTAGAAACTATTATGAACAACTATATGCCAACAAATTAGAAAATCTAGAAGAAATACATAAATTTCTGGACACATAAAATTTATCCAGATTGAACTAAAACAATATTTTTAAAAGCCTCAGAAAACCAATAATGAGTAATGAAATTGAAGCTGTAATAAAAAGTTTCTCACCCAAGAAAAGCCCAGGAACTAATGGCTTCGCTGCTGAATTCTACTAAACATTTAAGGAAGAACTAACACCAATTCTACTCAAACTCTTCAGCTACTATGGAAAACAGAAGGATCCTTAAAAAATAGAACTACTATCTGATTCAGCAATTCCACCACTGGGTATTTGTCCAAAGGAAAATAAATTAGAACATTAAAGGATACCTGCACCTCCATGTTTACAGCACACTATTCACAATAGCAAAGATATGGAACATCTAACTGCCCCCAAGGATGAAAGGATAAAGAGAATATGGTATACGTATATAATGGAATACTGTTCTGCCATAAAAATGGATAAAATCCTGTCATTATAGCAACATGGATGGAATTGGAGGTCATTGTGTTAAGTGAAATAATCCAAGCCCAGAAAGACAAATATTGCATATTCTCAATCATATGTGGGTGCTAAAAAAGATGATCTCATGAAGGCAGAGTTGAAGTATAGTTACCAGGGCCTGGGAAGGGGATAGAGGACAGTAAGGAGAAGTTGGTTAACGAGTATAAACATACAGTTAGATAGAAGAAATAAGTTCTAGTGTTTGATGGCACAATAGTGTGAGTACAACTAATAGGAATTTATTATACATTTAAAAATAGCTAGAAGGGGATATTTAAATGTTCAATGCAAAGAAATGATACATGTTTGAGATGATGTATATCTTAGATACCCTGATTTGATAACTATATATTGTATGCACATATGTACAATTTCTATGTATCAATGAATAAATAAATAAATGTTTATGTAAGAGGCAATACTAAAAGGTAAATGTTAGAAAGGTTCTTTAGATCTTGAATTTACAATAAGAGTTTGATTGTATTAATCCATGTTGTCTATATTACCATCTATTAGTATTCTAATATGTTCCAGTATATATATATCTCAAGATACAAGAAAAGATAGTAAGATGAAGGATTTAGATTTACATACCAAAATTTAACATACAAATGTAAATCTTATGTAATCAGAACATATTAAGTGGGTGTATTTTTATGCACATGTATACGCAGGCACACACATACACACACACACACACACACACTATATTTATTACTGTCAAAGCCCAAAAATCAAAACTTGTAACTGGCTGAAGTGTTCAAATAAGAAAATGAACAGTGGTTTATACAGAAGAAAAAAATGCGATTTTCTTTCAAGGAAAATGACCCTTTTAATGTGGGACTTTACTAAAAGTTGAAGATAAGAAAATGCAATATTAGGAAATGTGTATGTATGAAACTAGAAAAATGATCTTTGAGTTTCCAGTTCTGGAAGACTGCTCAATTCTCACCAATAGGGATTCTGGGAAATCTCCATCTTGACTGGGATCCATGGATCCCAGGCCACTTTGGACCTGGAGCTAGATGAAAGTTATTGCTTCTCAATTCCAAGGTCCACTTAATTTCCCACCACAGAAAGACTGGTAGTGGGAATAGACATTGCTTTCCTTGGAAGCAGAAAAGTGGCTGAGAGAAGAAAATCATATTATATGACAGGACAATTTTTAAATTTTGAGAGAGTCGTTCAAAATGAACATCATGAGTAATATCCCAGCATTATGGTCCAGCTTCTTTTTCCCAGCTACTTTTGGGAACTGTGAGACATGCAGCATCAGGTCTATCTACACAGACATGTGCTGTTCATAAAATGTCTTTGAGAAAATAATTGAACTAACACACCAGCCATATTGTAAAAATAGGAAGGAAAGAAGGAAGGAAGGAAAGAAAGAAGGAATGAAGGAAGGAAGGAAGGAAAGGAGGAAGGAAGGATGGGAAGGAGGGAAGAAGAGTTCAGACAGTGTTAGTAATTCAGAGTGTTAGGTATTTATATCATTTAGAGAAATATTCTTAAAACTTCAAGGCCACAGTTCTGCTAAATGTACATAATATTTAAATGACCAGGGAAAACTTCCATATTTTAAGTTTCAACCATCTGCTTTCAGAGTACTTTTGACTTTATAAGTCTTTCTAAAAACAAGGCAGCATTACTTCTTTAACATTTTTGTAAATAAAATACCCATTTTCGTGATTTTCCCAAAGTCAAGGGGGTTTTTTTCCAAAGGTAAGTTGGTACTACTATTCCTATAACCAGAACTCTTGTGAACTGTTTAAATGCCCTTTCGCTGGTTTCAAAACATTATTTCTACTAGAAAAGTCCTTTGAGAGAGCAAATCACCTTATACACAAAAGCATGCAGTGTGTAATGCCTTTCAGCAGCAGATCCCCAGAAGCTTTGCTTTGTAGCACTGGATGGCTTAACAATAGCCTTCAACAGCAGAGGAAATGCTGAAAAGATTTTGAAGACTCAAAGAGGTGCTGGCAGGCAGGAGTTACAATTATACACAAACATCAGCAGCAATGAAGCCAGCAGGAGAGAAGAGCTGCTCAAACATAGAGAAAATGTATAGAAAAGAATAGTGATGTCTGAGATAAAGTTGTAGAAGGTATTGAGAGTATTACAAAATGTACTTCAACTTTTGAAATGTAAAGGTGAAGGTTGGGCCATAAGAATTGGGCTTCAAATTCCCTTTTCTCCTACTCTTAAATTTAAAGCAAGCGTTTGCTTATCATTGCTCAATTCTTTCAGTATGCCACATATTATATTTTTACATAATGGCTTCAACCAACCAACATGAAAGATTATTTTGATGATTTCGCTAAAGGAAAGGATATTTGGTTAAAAGATGAACTGGTGAGAAATCTGTGAGAAACTCTTAAATGCCCTTTCTTCAGCTATAAAGGACCAGATGTGGCTAAAAGAATATCCCTGGCAGACTGAAATACACGGACCATAATTTGAGTTAAAACTTCTGAGCCTTAAAAGCCATCACCTAGTGTGCCCAGAGGACATGTCTCTCATGGGGCTACTCCCAGCCAATGAGGCAGAAGGTAGGGGGTAGGGGGAAAACTAAGGCAGACCAGGGTTTCTCTGATGGCTCAACAACTCCCCTCTTTAGCAATCAAGGACACTTCCCTCAACTGTTTCTCTGCTCCTCATATGTTAGACCTGAACGTTGTTCACATGACCTTACCAGCCTTTCCCAGGCTTCTCCCTAGTTTCTCTTATTAAGGCATTTCTGTTAATAATATCCTGGAATGTTAATTCAATCTTGATGTTTGGCCAAAACTAATATGAAGAACCTATTCTCAAACCAGCATGTTTTCAGCTTCAAGGTTTGATGCTTCTAAAATTCTAGGGAAAACCCAAGCACTGATACCCTAGAGAAATTCTGTCTTAGAATTTGTTTCTAAAAATTCTCCTCAAGGGAAAGCCTCCCATAAAATGAAATAAAAAGGCAAAATGTTTATAATATATTGTTAAGTGAAATAGGACTTTATTTTTTAATTTATTTTTTATTTCCATAGGTTTTTAGGGAATAGGTGGTGTTTGGTTACATGAAAAAGTTCTTTACTGATGATTTCTGAGATTTTGGTGCAGCCGTCACTCGAGCAGCATACACTATACCCAATATGTAGTCTTTTATATCTCACCCCCTCCCTTACTTTCACCTAAGTTCCCAAAGTCCAATGTATCATTCTTATGTCTGTGCGTTTTCATAGCTTAGCTCCAAATTGTAAGAACATACATTGTTTGGTTTTTCATTCCTGAGATAATTCATATTTTGTGCCTTTTTATAGCTGAGTAGTATTCCATATGTATATATATACACATATATATATATACACACACACATACACATGTATGGAATACTATATATATACACACATAAGTATATGTGTGTATATATATATCCATATGTGTGTGTGTGTGTATATATATATATATGGAATACTATATATATATACACATACATATACATATGTGTATATATATATTTATAAATATATATATATATTTATTTAAAAATCCATCACCTGGTGTGCTCAGAGGACATGTCTATGCCTCTCATGGGGCTACTACCAGCCAATGAGGTGGCAGATAGGGGTAATGTGATATATATATATATATGTATATATATGATATATGTGTATATATATGATATATATATAAATATCACATTTTCTTTACTCATTTATTGGTGGGCATTTGGGCTGGTTCCATATTCTTCCAGTTGCAAATTGTGCTATTATAAACATGCATGTACAAGTATCTTCTCTGTATAAGGATTTTTTTTCCTCTGGGCATATACCTGGCAGCAGGGTTTCTGGATCAAATGGTAGATCTAGTTTTAGTTAGGAATCTCCATAGTGTTTTCCACAGTGGTTGTATTAGTTTACGTTCCAACCAACGGTGTAAAAGTACTCCCTTTTCACCACATTCACGCCAGTATTTATTATATTTTGATTTTTTGATTATGGCCATAATTGTAGGAGTAGGGTGATATTGCATTGTGGTTTCAATTTGCAGTGAAGTGGAACTTTAAAATGGCATAACAATTACTAAAAATTATGATCTCAATTATGTAAAACAGAATTCATGGAATGAGGAATTAGGATGTCTTGATCCACTCAGTGTTTCCATAAAGGACTATCTGAGGCCAGGTGATTTATAAAGAAAAAAGGCTTATTTGATTCATAGTTTTAATGATTGGAAAGTTCAAGATTGGCATCTGCATCTGGTGAGGGCTTCAGGCTTCTTCCACTCATGGCCAAAGGTGAAGAGCAGCTGGTGTGTGCAGAGACCTCATAAGAGAGGAAACAAAAGAGAATCAGGGAGGTGCCAGGCTCTTTTTAATAACCAGCTTTTTCAGGAAATAATAGTCTCCCCTAATGGAGGACATTTACCTGTCTATGAGGGATGCACCCCCATTACCAAACACCTCCCATTAAGCCCCACCTCCAACACTGGGGATCAAATTTCAACATGGTATTTGGAGGGGACAAACATCTAAACCATAGCAGAAGGTAATGAATCATACTAGGTGTTTCTACTCTGTTTATCATTCATTTATTATTATTCTAAGTTTGCTAAATGGAGTATGTTATTTGATTTTGTATTGGGAAGAAGAATAAAAATACATATGAAAGATATAAGTTAAGGGCTGGGAGGGAAGTAAGACAAAAATCAAACAATGGAGAATATCTCTTGGATCCTTGTGTGTCTTCTTTCCCCAAGAAATAGTGAGAAATAGATTATTAACTGATTCCTAGTATTTGCATTCTATGGTTTAAATATCCTCTGCCAAATTCATGTTGAAACTTAATCTCTAACATAGCAAGATTGAGGGTTAAGGCTTTTAAAAGGTAATTGGGTTATGAGTTCTCTGCCCTCATGAATAAATTAATCCATTCATAGTTAATGGATTAATGAATTAATGCATTATTATGGGAGTGAAACTGGTGGCTTTATGAGGAGAGGAAGAGAGACCTGAACTAAATGTTAGCATACTCAGCCCCCTTGCCATGTAATGCCCTCTGCCACCAGGGGGTGCTACAAAAAGTCCCCACTAGCAAGAAGGCTCTCACCAGATGCGCACCCTCAACCCTGGACTTCCTAGCCTCCAAAAATGTAAAAAGTTAATTCATTTTCTTTATAAATTACCCAGTTTCAGATATTGTGTTGTAAGTAATATAAAGTAGACTAAGGTAGTACCCATTCTACCCTCTCACCACAGAAGTCTGCCAGATCTGAAATCCTTGCTTCTCTGTTAGAGGAGGTGCAGTCCTGATCTTTGTGTACTGGATTTCTTCAAGGTACTCCATCATCTCGAGACACTCAGGAAGCACCCAGAGATTCTCATTCCACCTCACTGGTGCTTGCTGCAGTGACCAGTACAGCTGGAGAACCCAGCCAGCCCTCCAAAGGGTGCCTTTGTGCACTCTGCTGCACTCTAAGTTCCTGACCAATAGACTCCTCTTTTCATAATGGATATTTTTAAAAACATTTATCATCAAAATGAGTAAGATAAACTAGAAGGAAATGTGATTTTATTGACTTTTCATCATCTATCTCCTTTTGTGCTAGAACTTCAATTAAGTACGGACAAAATGTACTTAAAATTTCTAACTAAACTTGACTCTATCTCTTGCAGTTTACAACAGTTTCTTTCCAGTAAATATTCAGTCATCTCAAAATTCAAACTCCTTATTAGACTTATTTTTTCTCACTTGAGGGCTGCCTCATCTCATCCTCATTTACAAGGTCATGTGTCTGTACACAGGGAAAAATATGTATAACTTCATGGCATTGGTACGGGGCTGACATCTGTGTGCCATCTTCCTCTGCCTAAGGGGACATGGCATGTCTCTGTGATTTAGCCTCTAGTTGTTAATGCATGTTCTGCTGAAGTGTCTATGAGTCATTTATTCACAGTCTCTTCTATTTGAGAAGGGAAAGACATGGTGCTTTTCCTGGGAACTTGGCCATCTCTCTCTGACTAGGCACCCCACATTTGCTTTGACTGGTACTTCAGATGCCCCAAGTTATGGCCATGACTCTCTTTCAATCCAGGTTTGGGAAGTGTGATGGCCTTTGCTCCAGGGTCACTTCACATTTCATGGTGGTTACTTCTCTGACAAGTTTTCCAGCCGGCACACTATAGCCCCCTAGGGAGGACGCAGTAACTTCTGGATATTCTCATTCCATGAAGAATCTGAGAAGATTGGCAATCAACACCTATGTTGAGGACGTATTATACTTCCCTCAGTCATTTCTAACTTACTTCCCTGTGTCTTTCTGGATATGGCACCAGGCTGACCATGTAGTTTCATGGTGGACTTTCCAGGTAAATACCCTCACTGAATGAATAGCAAGTTTGTTACCCTGGGGTTTTTTCTTCAAAAATTGTAAATCTATGTTCCCCTTATTTGAAATAGACCTTAAGGAATTCCAACCCTTCACTCAAAGCAAGAAGCCATTTAACTAGTGTCTATTTTTTTTTAACTACACTACTGATTTATCCATGGATATCTGTACTCAGTAGAGGAAAGGCTGTCAACTTCCTCTACATGATGGTTGAATGTTTCTCCATGTGACACTCTCTTCTACTCTATGATGCTACCATCCCTTTCTTTGGGCAGTAACCCTCATGGCCTTGCTTTATTGCAAAGGGGCTGTTGAAGAAGGAAAAGAACAAAACTGGCTTACTGAAATAGAATGTGCACTGGGAGTTAATCCAACGCCATTTGCTCATACTTGAGTGTCTTTCATGATTGTAACTTCTTTAGCAAGATAATACCTCCCATATATTTATTTAAATGTTAGGTAGTGATTATGCAGTCTAAAGTTACTATTACCATCCTCATTTTATAAATATTATAAGTGAGGCACAGAGGTGAAATTATTCATCCCAGATTTCTTAGCTAGGAAGTAGTGTGTCCAATGTTCTAACCCAGGCTTATCTGAGTTTGCAACCTTAGTTCTTGAATTCATGCATACCGAATTTTCATGCCTTATCATGTGTTCTATTTCCTCTATTTCTTCTACACATAACCTAGTCTTCTGGATAAGAAAATTGGGAAAGGAATGAGGGAAAGTAACTTTTTAATGCCCTAACTCCCATAATCGACTCATTTTTTCAGCCACATTTCCCGAAGATATGCAGGCAAATAATCCCAAGGCATTTGTTCATGACCTTGATATGCCTTTTCCCCAGGTGATAGTTACATTTACTCTTTCTTTTCAGAGTGTAATTCCTTCAACTCTTAAGGATACCTGTATATATTCCTTCCATAAAGCCTCTAGGTAGTTGTTCAGATTTTTGGCTTATACAAACATTTGCTTAAAGCCTCCATATTAGAAACAATAATTAATTACACGGATTGTTGCAGAAACAGTATGAAACTCCTTACTCCTCCTTTCTCTCTTCCTACCCTAATGCACAGAACAGGAAACAACCTATTAAAAAAAGCTGGAAAAGATGTGAAGAAAACAGCAGAAATGGGACATTAACCAAGTCACTTATTTGAATCCATTTTCCTTAATCATCTGGTTAAACAGAAGTTGATATTGAAAGTTAATTTCAGATGTCTACGTATAGATACAATTTATAGTCTAATGGTAGGCCAATTTAGTAAATTTTTATAAGACTGGTCAGGACAAAATTGATATGCTATTTTTCAAAACAAGTCTTTTGTCTCCAAGTTTAAATAATATTTCTAAGCAAGTCTGTTGCATAATTTTTACTCTTGTTAATACACAGGTAGTAATGTCCATTCTCATTTAAAATTAATGTGTGTTTATAAACCAGAAGCCAGTGTTAAATGGGAGCAGAAAGGATCTGAATGATGTGGCATAAAATAGACATAACATCAGAACTTTCACATTGTAAAATAGCCTAATGTGTTATTTTACTGAATGTATTTTAAACACTTCTATGTTATTCAGCAAAGTAAGAAGTAGGCTGTTAGATGATGTCACCTTATAGTAATATTTTGAAAAAAGTGTTCCAGTGAAAGTAGAAAGAAATTTCTTGCTTTCAGACTGTGCAATTTGAAATACCCTAAATCAAAACTTGTACCTCTTAACTAGTAACATCATAAGAAATGACTGATTATTTCTCAAAATAACACAAGTGGAGCCACTTTGTCCAAAGTTCTCAATAGTCCCTTCCTATGTCAGCTAAGGTAGGGTTTGATTGCCACACAGAGGAAATGCACTGGCTTTAGAGAATGCCATATCGTAATGTATCTTTTCTCCTTCTGAAACCGATTTACTTTATCCTTTGGAACCGTTTCTGTATTGCAAGACCAGATATAATCAAGTTTCACTTGGCTTTGGGTCTAACACTGACAATTTTATGTTCATATTGACTTTTCTTAACTTTACCTTCACTTGGTCGTATTCTGATATTGCCGTCTAGAAAAGTGTCTTGTTATAATTTGGGTTATATTTGCTTACTGGTGCCAATAGAAGATCCAATTTTATCTTATCCGCTTCCAAGCTCTCAGCATTTAATTTCCACGAATATCTTATATAATCACCTTTTAGGTTATACAAAGGATGCAAAGAAAAATGTAGAATCTCTTCCTTCAGAGTTAAATCACATTAACAGTAGAGTTATGATTAAAATGTCTGAGCTTGTAGCTTTTTTAAAATTATACTTTAAGTTTTGGGATACATATGCAGAATGTGAAGGTTTGTTACACAGGTATACACATGCCGTGGTGTTTTGCTGTGCCCATCAACTCATCATCGACATTAGATATTTCTCCTAATGCTATCCCTTCCCTAGCCCCTGACCCCCTGACAGGCCCCAGTGTGTGATGTTCCTGTCCCTGCATCCCTGTGTTCTCATTGTTCAACTCCCACTTATAAGTGAGAACATGATGTTTGGTTTTCTTTTCCTGTAGTTTGCTGAGAATGATGGTTTCCAGCTTCATCCATTCTTGTTTATGGCTGGATAGTATTTCATGGTGTATATATGCTACATTTTCTTTACCAAGTCTCTCATTGATGAGGATTTGGGTTGCTTCCAAGTCTCTGCTATTGTGAATAGTGCTACAATAAACATACATGTCTTTATAGTAGAATGATTTATAATCTTTTGGGTATATACCTAGTAATGGGATTGCTGAGTCAAATGGTATTTCTGGTTCTAGACCATCAACATATTGGTGATCTGGCCATCAATAAAGTCATTAGAATGACTAAGACTACCTAAGAACCCCAATATTAAGAAGGTAGAGAAGAAGGCCAAAAAGAGAAACATGAATAATACCAGCACTTCAAAGGTGATGGGTTTCCGGAAAAGAATCGATTACTTGATTAAACAGTGAAAAGAAAATATGGTAACCATTGAAAAGTTTTAAGGAGGTCCTGGTAAACTTCAAGAAGATAAAATAAATTAATGACTAAAAAGTAACCAGTGGATTTATCCATTAGATCATTGGAGACCTTAACAAGAGTAAATTTTTATAAATAGAGGGCTATTGTAGAATCCTGACTCCACTGGGTTGACTGGTGGATGGGTGATGAGAGTGGTTTTACTCAATACAGATTACTATTCCGAAGAGTGGAGATAATAAAGAAAGAAAGGAAAGATAGAGTCAAAAGATGGTGGCAGAAAAGTTAAGCAAATTGAGAGGAACAAGTAAACAGAGAGAAAGTGACAGAGGAATGAAGGGATAATTGATTAGCAATGTTCTAGGTGGAGACAGGAGAAAATGAGATCAACGTCACGGTTGGAGGAGAAAACCCATCTCTAAGACTGGATAAAATAGAATAAAGATGATTTATTTGTTTGCTAGGACTGCCATATCAAAGTATAATTAACTGGATGACTTAAAGAATAGAAATTTATATTTTCACCATTCTGAAGGCTAGAAGTCTAAGATTAAGGTTTGGGCAGGGTTGATCTCTTCTGTGGCCTTTCTCTCTGACTTACAGATAGCCATTTCATCCCAGTGTCATCTCATAGTCTTACCTCTATATATCCCGTTTCCACATTTCCTATTGTTATAAGGACAGCAGTCATATTAGGTCATTGGTCATATTCCTAGTGACCTCATTATAATTTAATTACTATTCTAAAAATCTTATCTCCAGATATGGTCACATTCAGGGATAATGGGAGTTATGACTTTAGCATACGAATTTTGGGGAGATGCAATTCAGTCCATAAAAATGGGTAGATACTTCTAACAATTAAATAAAAGTCATATTGAATATCTAACCAAATGTTTAACACATATTTTTAAGCGTGCTTATAAAATGCAGGTTGCACAATTGGAATCACATGAGCAGAAAGACAATGGAAAATAGGTCCTATAGCTAAAGAATATTCAAAGCAAAGTTTCTGCATTCAGAGGACACAAGAGATTAAAACCTGAACATCTCTGTTGTTCTGTTTTCAGCCATATTTCAAATCTGCTTTCTGGCAATAGACACTGATTGTCATTGGAGGTCATGCTTCAGGGTACATACTATAGAGTCATTGACAAATTGCTTCTGTGCTGTAAGGTGAAAATGAGGAAATATTCTGCTATATCTCAAGCATTGTCTCTTCCACTTACATCATCTTTGAAAACCTCAAAAAGCCTAAGCAGTTGCTAAGAAGAATATATTTAATCTTCTATATGGCCATAGGGATTGTCAAATTTTATTATTTATTTATATTTTACTCTTCATCAGATTTACTCAGCTTCACTCTATAAGAAAAAATATACAGATTTAAGAGAATGCTTGTTAAGAGCAGAATAAATATAGACTCAGTCAAAATGGCATTTTATCAACTGTCAGAAAATATGAGCAAAGTTTTAAATTATCTGCCTTCATTAAAATCAATTTTTAAATTAAATTGTATAAACATATGATGTAAGGTTGTTCCTTTAGGAAGTGTCATTTTATTCCTTCTACGTATAAACCTTTGCATATATTTTCAATGTCTCTTATGCATCCTTTGTATACCAGACTGAGCCAGGACCTCCAAACTGCATGACTTGAGTCCCTATGGGATACAATAGATCCTCAAATAACGTTTCATTCAGTGTTGCTTCCTTAGAAAATTGATGATAAAACTAAATAAATCGATTACCATTGAGGCCACTGTCTGTGTGGTTTGCACATTCTTCCCATGTCTGGAGGGTTTTCTCTGAGTACTGCAGTTCCTCCTACATCTCAAAGCTGTACACATTACACTCATTAGTGTGTCTCAGTGGTCCTTGTCTGAGTAAATGTGGATGTTTGTGAGTGTACCCTGTGATAAGATGGCATCTTGTCCAGGGTAAATTCCCACTTTGTACCCTGAGCTATAGAGAGAGACTCCAGCCACCTGCAACTAGAATAAGTGGGTAAGATAATTACTTTGCTTATTTTTATTCATCTTTCTTAAATGTCTGTATAGCTAACTCTTAATGTAATGCTTAATATTAGAAGTATTTTTCTCTTCCTTTAGAAGTTTGGTGATGTTTTTGTGACCAGAAACATGCTGTAGGAACTTAACTGTTGTTTACATCAATTAGTCCACAGTAACATTTGCTTCATTGCATTTCATTTTGATTAAAGTCACAGTTTCCATGAACTTATCAAGACAATAAGTGAGGATTTACTGTACTCTGGCAGCTGGATAACTCTGGCTGGCATCTGCTTTCTGCCAAAATTTCTGGAAAGTAGGAGGAAGCAATCAAATGCAGTCATTTCAATTGGCTCTGCATGAACACAATATTGGATACAAATTGCCGCCATTTGCTCATGTTCATTTTCATTGGCTGCATCTTTGAAATTTCTTTACCTATTATTGTAATACAAAAATCTACAGATAGCTTCCCTTTCCTTCAAGGAGCATAGATGGTGTCCACTTCATCATTTTCAAACTCATGTTAAGCAAAGCTATTGTGTTCTACAGCTATTGTGACCTCAGCCAGGAAGCTCAAAACACGGCACCTTCTAAACATATATTTTCATCCCCAGAGATACTCAGGAGTACTGAAATTGAAGTGATCTTCATTTTAAGTGGCTTCATGGAAATGTTCATACTTAAGCACTTGATTGGTGTTTGCTCTTGTCTCTATTCAGATGTGAATCCACTTCTTGTTCAGGACATTGGGAGGGTTACTGAATTCATGGTTAATACAGATATGATAGACAGGTGTAGAGTCCACTAAATAACTTTTGCCCCAAAGATAGTGTGTTTACCTGCTACTCTGGGGATAGGTATATGACATGATTTCTTTCAGGAGGCATCCTTAGTATGTAGTCTAATATCTAATCCATATTTAGATTTTTGTATTGTACATACTCGAATTAACTGACAATCGATGCATTTTCTATTTTTAGATGTTTTAATACCTTGTGTCTGATAATATGAATGAACATCATCTTGGAACAGTTTTTCAGTACTAGATCAGTAACTTCATAGTTTGTCATAATGAATCCAACAAGATTTTTGGATTTTAATACAAAGACCTGCCTATGGTCATCCTCTATCGCAGGATCACTAATATGATGGGGTTATCTGCCATCCACTTTGACTTCATGGCGTGATGTGGCTTTGTTTTGACAACAAAACAAATGACTCTCTGATTTGTAATTTAAGCTCAGAGTAATGTCAAGAACGCTTCTTAAGAGTCCAGACTTCTTGGAGTTCTATATCGTCTTTTTCATCATCACTCTGAATAATGAACAGTAACTGGTGTTGGTTTTACTTCATACTGAAGACTACTGTGTCCGGCTTATTTCTCATTAGCATTCACAAAAGTAACTGCCTATTAGCTAGAGTATCACTTCTACTCTCAACCAGCACCTCTCCATTTTCCTGCACCATGTCTTCCAGCTCATTCAATGTGTCAGTTGCAAACTGCTGCTGTCCGGGTGGCAGATCTTTCTGAAAGTCATCTTCTCATTTGAGTTATCTTTTTGATGGTGATTGTTGTCTTGAGATGTTGGCATTGTTATTCTGAACATTGTTATCATTGTTACTGTTGGAGATCTATTTGCTAACAAGGGCCGAGGAAACCCAAATTTCTATGCCTGCACTGAAACAAACTCAAGTGTAGCCTTGAGTGGTTGACAAAATGTGTGTTCCAGTGAAACAAACTTCAACTGGGCAACAATTCAATAAACTGGTCAAAAGAATCAAGCTTCAAAGTATGGCACTGAACTGGGCTGATATTAACCAACCAATTCCATCTTGACTGGTCTGAGATCATAAATTGTACATTTTATATAGACGAGGCAGTTATCAATTGTAGGTTTTTGATACAGGAGAAAACTTCATTGACTGCCTTTATTCCTATAGTGATGATGATACCAGGATATTCCACCACATCAGCTAAACCATACTTTACCAGATCTACAACAGCCATTCTGTTCTGCAGCTAAAACTCATCTAGATATCCCAGAAGATGATGGGTTTCACACTGGTGGGACTTAAACTCTGCCACCTTAAGGGGGGGAAAAAAAGACATAATTGTTGGTTCAGGAATGCTGGATCCAAACTTCATGTAACCTACAAGGGAGTGAGGGTTAGGTAACTAAGATCTTTTTCAAGAGCATTTTTACAAGCTCCTCGAACAATACTGCATACATTTCTAAAATCACATGATCTCTCTCTCCAATTACATATTAGATGAGACCTCCAATGAAAGAAACTGGAAACATTTCTAGGTGTCCCTAGTTTCAGGAAGAGGCTAAATATGTTACTAAATAGATGTATTTTCAGGAATTTATGGGTCCTGCACATTTCCTCATAATGAACGATCTTAAGCGGATGCACAGAAAGCTTTAAAACAGCTGTGGTTTAGTGACTTTTACCTACTCCCAATAGTGGTGCCTGAAGATTGAGCTATAAAGAATTTCAGGAACATTTACCCTGACTAAACATGAAGTCTGTATTCTGGATCCCATAGAAATTTTCAGCTTATTTTCAGAAGGAGTCAGAAATGCTTCATCACAATTATAATAATTTCCACAAAATATAACCCATAGCAGCAGTAGGTTATGCTATAGGTTACACACAGCAGAACATGCTCCATATTTGTCCAAATGGACTCTACCAACTATAAATGAGAGGTTTCTGTACCCAGTAGCTTTGTATATGCTTGAAAAGCTTCTAGGACTCCTAGAATGCTAAAAATCTCACGGTCTTGTACTCCTCACCTCTTAAGGTATTTAGGGTGAATGCCGTGTAGTTGTTTGATGTCTGGGATCTCATAAAGTATTAGAAAACTGGAATCTCTAAAGCCGCTTGGGGTGTATTTTCACCACCACCCTGCACAGGATCCACAGCCTTCACAACTCTCAGATACAAGGACATTGCTTCCTTTTGCTTTCTGAAGACATTCCGTATACATGTTATTCTGCAGAAGGAGGTAACTAAAAAAAAAGGCAAAGCACATCAGGTGAAAGTTGGTTTCCATAGTCCCTCAGTTCATTTGATGTTATTTTCAGGGGGATTTCATTATTCATGAAACACCCTTTAACACTCTTCTTTCATGGCCCTATTGCTGCTTTGTCTGTGGTATCAAAGAGCACACCTCCTCTCTTGGTTACTTGAGTTCAAAACACCTACACTGGCCTTCACAGTCTGTTATTGTGGTGGAGAGGGAGGGAGAAATGTGACAGATGCTTCCGGTAGTCCTTACCACCTTGGCTCCAGGGACTGGCTAATATAATTAGAAGGCAAATAATTTTTAAGGGCTAGTCATATGTAATCTTGTTAAAGAATAAATCTGTACAGACAACTGTGGAGGGCAGTAGTTTAGAAATAAGATTCGATTGGTTAAAGGAGTAAATTCTCAAAATACTTGCTGTTTTCCTATCTATATTTACATGAGTGTTTCAAACAAAATGTTTCATTGCTATCATAAAACATGTCTCTTCAAATATTGTGTGTAAATTTGGTTCTAGAATTCATTTTAAGTCATTTAAGCCATTAACAATCTGTGCTAAGATGTTCTTAAGCAAGATTGAGCATATTTTCAACATTTGGAGGAGAAAATTAATAAAAAATATTTAAATAACCAACACAAAATTCCAGGTTCTTATAATAACAGTTATATGAAACTGCATTTTATCTTCTTAAATAAGCTTTATATACATTTTACATGCATTAGAACATTTACTCCGTTAACATAGAAGTTTTCTCTGTCTAGTTTATTGCTAATTCTCATTGCTAGAACAGTTTCTGGCATTCAATAGTTACTCAATAAATATTAGTTAAATGAATGTTTGCCAAGGAAATAGAGTGACTGTGTAATTTTTTAGAGTCATTTTTTAAAACGTGTTGACTTGGAATTATTATGAATGCCACCATAGTATTTAGCCAGAAAGCAGTCTTGCCTAAAGTGGTTGGGATGTAGGAGAATTTCCTCCTACATCCAATGGTGCCAACTTGTGATATTTTATCTTTTATACTTGAGATTTTGTCTTTCTGTTTTGTTTTATCCATTTATATAGAATCTTAGATACCAGTTCTTGATGTTCTCAGCAAACATGTCTGGCCATGTCAATAATGATATTTGCTGTCCTAAAATCCCTTGTGGAAGCCATAATAGCAGGCACTGAGCCTTTCTTTTTTTTCTCTCTTCAGTGCCAAGCTGAGTACCTGAATTATGGTAGACGAATTATAAATATAGTTGTTAAGTACTTCAACTTGACACAAGTATCCTATTTGACAAAAATAAAAATAATTATGAATTATTTTAGTAAAAAATATAAATAGCCACTTATTTCCTGGAAAAAAACAAATTTTAATACAAAAATATAATTATAAATTCAAATTTTTCAATTTAAAAAATCAATTTGGATATTCGATTTTTTATTTTAAAAGATAATAATTATTAATATTTAATCAAATTTCCTTTATAATGAGTGTAGAAATCTTTGATCTGGTTCCTTATTTATTTCTTACATTTCACAAATGTAACTTGGCCTGGTTTTCTAGAACACAAGTATTTTTGTGTATTAATTAATATTAGTGTTAGAACATAATTCTAACTTGGACAATTTCAAAAGTATCTATTCCAAATTGAACTAATTAGTACCTCATGAGGTAAAAGTACTGCCATATAACTGTATCTTATATACCAAACTATAGATAGTAATTACTGAATTAGTTAAATAGCATGTACAATCTATATGTATTGCTTCTTTTAATTGCAAAGGACAGCAATTTCACTTAGCTAACTAACACACAATCCTCAAAACAGAATTTATTTGAATCATGCTGGGGAAATAACCTTAAAACCAAGGAAAAAATTAAACTATGATGGTATTGTGGTAGGAGCTCCCAAGACCTCAGTAGCAGAACTTCTAAAATTTCCAAATGGATCGTTCTTCACATAAGTTAGCTCCCAATTCTTTTTTTTTTTTTTAGCAGCCAATCAATATTTTATTTAAACCTGTGAAATGGTATGCAATTGCTGAGGAGTGATTTACTTCCAATTGTGTGGTCACTTTTAAAATAGGTGTAATGTGATACTGAGAAAAATGGATGTTTTGTGGATTTGGGGTGGAGAGTTCTGTAAATAATTGTTAAGTTTACTTGTTCCAGGTCTGGGTTCAAGTCCTGGATATCCTTGTTAATTTCTATCTTGTTGATCTAATGGTTTTTTTTGGTTTTTTAACTGAGAGCCCAAAGCCCGGTTGTGTTTTGTTTTTGTGTGTAGGGGGAGTTTTTCTTAAAAGTCCTTCTAAAATATCTTGATTCACTTTCATACCTGTGTGACTAAGCTGGTAGGCAGTCTGTGTGTGATTCTGCTTGTTGCTTTTGGGATAAACTTAAATGTTGTAGTTCTGCACATGAGGTTATACAGAGTCTGACCATAATTTCTGCTCCATTCGCTTACCCACACATTTTTCGTCATTCGAGTGCCCTGGGAAGGCCAAGCTGGTGGATGTAATTAAATCAAGAGTGGGTGAGAAAAGTCTTAGTCCTCTGAATGTTGTCATTGTTGAATTGCACTCCAGTAGTGAATGTATTTGTATCAGGTATGTGTATCAGTCAGCTTGAGCTGCCATAACAAGTTACCATGACTAGGTTGTTTAACTAATGGACATTGATTTTTTTTTTCACAGTTCTGGAGGCTAGAAGTCCAAGATCAAGGTGCTATCAGGATTGGTTCCTGATGAGGCCTTTCTTGCGGGCTTTTAGATGGCCACCCTTTCATTGTATCCACATAGGACTTTTCCTGTGTGTGGGTGAGGAGAGACAGAGATCTCTGGTGTCTCTTCCTCTTCTGATAAGGACACTAGTCCTCTTGGTTTAGGGCCCCATGCTTATAACCTCATTTAACCTTAATTACCTCCTTGTATTAGGCAGCAGTCTCCAGAGAGACAGAAGCAATAGGATTTATGAGAGGGGATTTATTAGGAGAATTGGCTCACATGATCATAGAGGCGGAGGAGTCCCATGATAAGCCATCTGCACAAAAATCAGCGAGGTGTGGTGGCGCACACCTGTAATCCCAGCTACTTGGGAGGCTGAGGCAAGAGAATTGCTTGAACTGAGGAAGCAGAGGGTGCAGTGAGCCGAGATCGCGCCATTGCACTCCAACCTGGGTGTTGAGTGAAACTGTGTCTCCAAAAATAAGTAAAATAAAAGATAAGCCATCTGCAAGCTGAAGAACCTGAGAAGCCATTAGCATGGCTCAGTCCAAGTCCAGAAATCTTAGGATCAGGAAAGCTAACGGTGTAGCCCCCTGGCCAGAGGACCCCAGAGACTGCTGGTGCAAGTCTCAGAGACCAAAGGCCAAAGATCCTGGAGTCTTATATCCAAGAGCAGGAGGAAAAAGCTTCCCACTCTAGAAGGGGGAGAATCCCCTTTTGTTTTCCTCCATCACCTCCCCTCACATCCCCTGCCAATTGGATGGTGCCTGCCCACATTAAGGGCAGATTTTCCCTCTTAGTTCACAGACCATACACCAGTCTCTTCTGGAATCACCTTCACAGACACACCCAGAAACGGTGCTTTGACAGCCATGTAGGCATCCCACAATCCCATTGAGTTGACAGCTAAAATTAACCATCATACTCCCTAAAGGCCCTGTCTCAAAATGCAGTCATTTTGGGGCTAGAGCTTCAACATACGAATTTGGGAGGGGAATGCAGTCCATAATTGTATGGAAAGCTGAAATATGTAGGATGTTGCCAAAAGTTTTTGTTTCATTTTTAATAAACTGTGGCTGTGAGGTCATTTTCTTGCCCAGCAAAATAATGATTTATGCTGTCTTCCTGGAGCTCAGATAGTTTACTTGTAATTATCTAATGTAAATTATCTAAGCTCCAGGAAGATAGCATTAATCGTTATTTTTTGAGATTCATTATTAAATAAATCATTACTTGAGTCCTTTTTGAGATTCTCAGAACTACCAGTTGTTCCTTCTGTCGATTCAGATGAGAACAAATGATTTCCTTCTGAGGGAAAGTAACATCATTCAAGATTTTGAGCAGAGATGTAAATGAAGCTATAGGCCAGATAATTGTCAGTTTATAAGTGACACTTAGCTGAGAGGGACTAATTTATGCAACACATGAAGCTGGAAAGTAGGGCCTAAAGCACTAGGGGAAACTACAGGAGTGTGTGGGAAATACTGATGTTTCAAAAACGAGGAGAGAGAAGAGGCCTGCTTCTGCAGAAATTGTCAGGAGTTGTGAGTGATTTAGTTGTCAGTTTAACATTAACCAACAAGGTGTGTAGTAGCTACTGATAAAGCTGTGAGAATTGCAAAGACTGTATGATGCTGGGATGCCAGCCCATGAGATTGTATATGAGTTGCTAGGTATGATTGGTCCAGTGAATTTTTTTCTCGGGAGAAGGTCTATATCTTTCATCAGCTTTTCAAGAGATGAGTGACTCAAAACAGCTCAAGAATCTCGGGTGGAAAATCCGACTTATAACCCTGAGTGCTGGGCACATCACATCTGGAGGAGTGTTCAATGTGCCGGAATGGGGAAGACTAGGTCCTACGTGCTGTCCTGAGAGGAGCAGTTCAAGCAACAGGAGCTCTTTTCGTTGGAGAAAAGAAATATAAGAATAAAAATCCAGCTATATGAAGATTTTCATGTAGAATACAAATTCTTTTTATTTCTTTTTTTTTTGAGATAGACTCTGGCTGTGTCGCCCAGGCTGGAGTGCAGTGGCACAATCTCAGCTTACTGCAACCTCCACCTTCTGGTTCAAGCGATTCTCGTGCCTCTGCCTCCCAAGTAGCTGGGACTTAGACATGCACCACCACGCCTGGCTAATTTTTTTGTATTTTTAGTAGAGATGGGGTTTTGCCATGTTGGCCAGGCTGGTCTCAAACTCCCAACCTCAGGTGATCCACCCACAGCCTCCCAAAATGCTAGGATTACAGGCATGAGCCACCATGCCCAGCCTATTTATTTGTTTTTAGAAAAAATAATATATACCTAAGATTTTTTTTAATGGTACAGGCCAGGTGCGGTGGCCCACAGCTGTAATCCTAGCACTTTGGGAGGCTGAGGCAGGCGGATCTTGAGGTCAGGAGTTCAAGACCAGCCTGGCCAATATGGTGAAACCCTGTCTCTACTAAAGATAGAAAAAATTAGCTGAGCATGGTGGCATGTGCCTGCAACCTCAGCTACATGTGAGGCTGAGGCAGAAGAATTGCTTGAACCTGGAGGCAGAGGTTGCAGTGAGCCAAAATCGCGCCACTGCATTCCAGCCTGGGTGACAGAGCAAGACTCCAATCTTAAAAAAAAAAAAAGGAACAGCAAATGTACAGCAGACAGTTTGTTCTTCTCCCTGTGGTAACTTTTTACCAGTTTCTTAAACATGCTTCCAAAGATATTCTGTACGTACTCAGTCATGGGATAAGGGAAGGAGGAAGAGAGAGTGCTTCCTGTTTGTACAGATGGTAATGTAAATAAGTAATATAAAATAAGCACTGCCCTCTTTTTATTTAACTTATCTTGCCAAACATTACATTCCAGTATATATAGAATTATGAGATTCCTTTTTGTAATTATGTAGTATTCTATTATATGGGCATACCATAATTTTAATTAAGTAGTCCCCTATTAATGAAACTTGATAAGTGTTGACAAATTAACCCTCCAAAGAAATTGTTCATCTTCCCACCCTGTTGTCTGCAGCCTTCCCGGTACATAGTGATTTCAAACTTCTTTATATTTGCCAAGCTGATATGTTAAAAAAAAATGCTGTCTCAAAATAAAAAAGAAATCTATCTCTCTGTAATTATTTTATGGAGATAGAGGTCCCATAATATAAAATTAACCAATTTAAAGTGAACAATTCAGCGGCCTTTAGTGCCTTTACAGTGTTGTGCAGCTACCACCTCTATCTAGTTGCATGTTTTCATCACCCCAAAAGGAAACCCCATACACATTAAGCAGCTAGTTCCCATTACCACTTCTCCCCAACCACTGACAACCACCATTCTGCTTTTTTCTCTGTGGATTTACCTATTCTGATGACTTCATATATAGTCATGTGTCTCTCAGTCTCTGTCCTTCTGAGAAATGCAGTTAGGTGATTTTGTCATTGTGTGAATGTCACAGAGTGTACTTGCACAAACCTAGCTGGTATAGCCCACTATACACCTAGGCTGCAAATCTGTACAGTATGTTTCTGTACTGAATACTGTAGGTAGTTGTACCATAATGGTGTTTGTGTATCTAAACACAGAAAAAAGGTGTATTAAAAATACAGTGTTATGATGAGACCAGCATCCTCTATATGGTCCGTCATTGACCACACAATGTTAATGCAGTGCATGACTGTACGTGGAATCATATAGCATATGGCCTCCAGAATCTGGTTTCTTTCACTGGGCATAATGTTTCTGAGGTTCATTCATGTTGTAGCATGTCAGTACTTTATTCCTTTATATGGCTGAATAATATCATGTGTGGATAACCACAGTTTATCTCTTCATTCTATAAACATTTGGGATGTTTTCAGCTTTTGGCTGTTGTGAATAGTGCTGTGAACATGTGTGTATGCATATTTGTGTGTGCACCTGTTTTCAGTTCTTTTGGGTATATATGTAGGAGTGAAATTGCTGGGTCATATGGTAATTTTATGTTTGGCTTTTTGAGGAACTTCAGTGTAGTTTTATTTTTTAAGTGAAGTCAAACACCATCTTATAGCCACTCACTAATAGGAGATGAAAAAGGAACCAAGATTATTTATCAGACTTTATGGTGGGCACTGAATTTATATGACTTAATATAATCCCCCTAATTACTATAGGAATTATTTTAAATTAGTAATAGCTAATAAAATTTTTTTAAAATTTCCTTTAATGTTGTATTCTTTTGAATCTTACTTTAAAATTTTTTTATTATGGCTTGTGTAATGGCTCACGCCTATAATTCAAGCACTTTGGGAGGCTGAGGCGTGCCATAGCTTGAACCCAGGAGTTCAATGCCAGCGTGGGCAACATGGCAAATCCCTGTCTCTACCAAAAGAAAAACAAAAATTAGCTGGGCATCGTGGTGTGTGCCTGTAATCCTAGCTACTTGGGAGTCTTAGGTAGGAAGATGGTTTGAGCCCAGGAGGCAAAGGTTTCAGTGAGCTGAGACTGTGCCATGCACTGCAGCCTGGATAACAGAGCCAGACCTTGTCTCAAAAATAAGTAAATATACTGTCTTGCTATCTAATATTTAAGGGAAAAATAAATAAAATAAAATTTTTCATTATGAAAAAATCCACACATGTAAAAGTAGAGAGGACACCTCTGATACCATTTACTCATCACTTGGCTTCAACAATTGTCAACTGATGCACTGTCTTATTTTATGTGTGTGTCATCCAGGCTGGAGTACAGTGGTGTGATCTCAGCTCACTGCAACCTCTGCATCCTGGGTTCAAGCAATTCTCGTGCCTCAGCTTCCTGAGTAGCTGGGACTACAGGCACACGCTACCATGCCTGGCTGATTTTTGTATTGTTGGTAGAGATAGAGTTTTGCCATGTTGGCCAGGCTGGTCTTAAACTCCTAGCTTCAAGTGATCCACACACCTTGGCCTCCCAAAGTGCTAGGATTACAGGTGTGAGCCACTGTGCCCAGCCAGCCTGTTTTACTTGATCTCTACTCCCATTCACTATTCCCTACTTCACCTTGGGTTATTTTGAAGTAAACCCCAGACATTATATAATTTCGCCTGCATATATTGCAGTATTTCTACAAGATAATGACTTTTGAGAAGCATAACTCTGTCATATCAAAAATTAATAGTAATCCCCTAATACACTGAAATGTCTAGTTATTTATTAATTTTTAATTAGGTATAACATTCACATGGTTCCAAAAAATCTGCAGATTCAAAAAGGTATTTATTGAAAAGTTTCCATTCCACTCTTATTCCCAGAGACCTAATTCCCTTTTCCACTTGATGGACATTTTGGCTGTTTCCATCTTTTGGCTGTTTACGGTGGCAGCCACTGCTGTCGGCTTCTTTTCTGTCCTTCCAGGGGGATTTAGTGCATATACAAGCAAACATGAACAGGCATTAGTCTCATTTTAAAGAAGGTTAAATGATGGAGTCAGGATTTGAACCTGGATCTCCCTGTCTCCAAAGTTTATGATGTTCTTCTATGCTGATCAGAATTTCTACCTCACTCATTGTGAATAAAATGAGATTGGTGGAAAGAAAAAAATTTTTTTAACCTTAAAAAACCCTAAAAAATGTTTAGCTTGTTTCATCCTGCTAGTAAATATTACAGGAAAATTAGAAACTATAGATGAGTGATTTTAAGAGAAATGTTTATATTTTCTCCTGCTCAGGAATAGCCACAGTAAATCCCTTGGTATATATGCTTTCATTCCTTATTTGTGTATTTTATTTTATTTTATTTTTTTAATTTTTAGCTATCACCCTGTAGGAAAAAAAAAATGAATTTTTCTTTTCTTTTTTTTTTTTTTTTTTGAGACGGAGTCTTGCTCTGTCACCAGGCTGGAGTGCAGTGGCGTGATTTTGGCTCCCTGCAACCTTTGCCTCCCAGGTTCAGGCAATTCTTCTGTCTCACCCCCCTGAGTAGGTGGGACTACAGGCATGTGCCACCATGCCTGGCTAATTTTTGTATTTTTTTTAAGTAGAGATGGGGTTTCATCATATTGGCCAGGCTGGTCTTGAACTCTTGACCTCATGATCCACCCACCTCAGCCTCCCAAAGTGCTGGGATTATAGGTGTGAGCTACCGCACCCAGCTATTATTTGTGTATTTTAAAGAAGGGAGTATTTTAATTTTTGAGGAAAATGAACTTAAACCCATACTGTTTAATAATTTACTCTTTTTCTCTAACAAGTAAATTTTAACAGCTGTTTTGAGTCACTATATAAAGATGTATGTGTCATCATTCTTAACGTCTATGCAGTATTCCATTGCATAAATGTATCATTGTATTTAATTAATCATCTGTTAACATTTAGTTATCTTCACCTTTTTGCTGTTACAGAAACATCAGTGAACCTCTTTATACAGATGTCCTTATGTAATACGACTGGCTATTTCCTTATAGTAAATTCCCAGAAATTGACCTCTTGGCTCAAAGACACACAAATTTAAGGCATAAAGATTATTCTAATTTTATTCCCAGTAGATAAAAATATTGTTTTCCTGTACCTGCTAAAAATTGAGCTTATGCCTATAACATAATTACTGTTTTACCTTGGTTTGGCATTTCATTTTAAAAGAGTAGCTTTAACTAGCTGCTATCAGATGAAGAGCTGTTCCTGTCATGCAGACTGTTTGTTAGGGCATTAGGGGTAGTTTTGCTCATCTGTTTTGAAAATTTTCTCTTGTTTTCTTCCTGGCAGCGGCCCTTCTCAGCATCCCTGGCTTTGTCGAGCGGCTTTGCAAACTGGCAACTCGAAAGGTGTCAGAGTCGACGGGAACAGCCAGCTTTCTTCAGGAGTTGGAGGAGTGGTACACATGGCTAGACAACGCTTTGGTGCTAGATGCCCTGATGCGAGTGGCCAATGAGGAGTCAGAACACAATCAAGGTATGGGAGGCTCACTTCCTGAGTGATCAGAAGCTTTTCCTTGGGCCCCTGGGACCATTCTTGCCCTCCTTTCTAAGGAGGATTAATTTGAGATTTGCTCAAAGTAGAATTTTCCTCAAGGCAATTATAGACTGTGTCTATTAAGACTCTTTTGACAGCTTGTTACAGAAACCTCACTGAATGCCCCAAAGTGGACCTGATTTCAGGGAGAAGGGCTTTGTTGCAGACCTGAGATGGCTGTGTCTCAGGGACTGACAAGAACCAGTAACCAGAGCGTTCTTAGGAACCTGGAAACTTCTCTCCTCGTCTCTTTTTCTTTCTACAGTATTTCTTTAGTCTTCTCTCTCATTGTACCCTGCCTTTTCCTGGTCCCCTTGATGGGACTAGGCAGAAGACTGCCTAGTAAATAAGAAGACTCCCAGTCTCACCTCCAGCTTCCTGGTGAAGGACTCTGGCCCATCTGGTTAGGTGCCCATCCCTAAAGGATTTGACTCTGGCCAGCAGGATGGGTTCAGAATATACAAACCCAGGAATTCTCTGCTCCCAAACAAGGAATAGGTATCTCATGGGGAGTGGCAGGCCACCAACTTTTGTTATTCTCTCCAGCTCAAAATTAAAGAGGCTAGGATCTCGGTGAGTATGGCAAAGAGATCAGAGGCTTCCTTCCTCCACCCACCTCCATACCACACTCACAGTATGGAAGCTCTGTCCCACATACTTCAGGCTAAGAATACTATGGCTCTATCACTTTTGCCATAGCTTGATGATGTACAGAGGTTTTACACTGGGAGAGGCAAGCCCAGAAGACCAGAGACTACTGACCCTGCTCTGAGAATTTGCCCAAGGAAAGAGGCAGTTAAGAACAGAGTCTAGGGAAGTTCATGCCTAAGGAGATGATAAGCAAATAAAGAGACAGATACCTCTTACTTTTTTTTTTCATTCTTTTATTTTTTTATATTTTCTCTTTTTTTGAATAGAGACAGATTCACCTCCCTTGGCCTCCCAGAGTGCTAGGATTATAGGCGTGAGCCACTGCACCTGGTCAGGGCTTGCCTCTCCCAGTGTAAAACCTCTGTTTTCTTAATTAAGAACAGGGTGATCCACAGGCCAGATAGTTCACCAGAGAACCAGGGAAAGAGACAGCTGAGAAGAACTCTCCTAAGGTTAGAACAAAGCTCAGTTTCAAAAATTACCCCTTCCTGAATTTAATTGAATTAGACTTTGGAGCAGTTTATACTCCAGGGCATTGTCAAAAACAGTGAAGAATGCAGACTGCAGCTAGTAGAGCCTAACAGCTGGATGTGATACCAGAAGAGGCAGAAAGCTTAACAGAGAGATCATGGAAGGAGCCAGTCAAAGACAGCCTGGCTGAACGTCATCCCAGGGAGACTCTGCATGCCCAAGATGCACTCTCTGAGGCACAACATCAAAACCTTCACCAGTCTTTTGGGGAAAGAGACTTTACTGAAATAAATAAGTAAATAACAATAACAAGCCCTGAAGGAGCAGGGAATCAGTATGCACAGTTGCTACAGTGTATTACCTAAAATACCCTTTTTTTTTTTTTTTTTTTTGAGACAGTCTCACTCTGTCGCCCAGGCTGGAGTGCAGTGGTGCAATCTTGGCTCACTGCAACCTCTGCCTCCCAGGTTCAAGCAATTCTCCTGTCTCAGCCTCCCGAGTAGCTGGGATTACGGGTGCACGCTGTCATGCCTGGCTAATTTTTTATAGTTTAGTAGAGATGGGGTTTCACCAAGTTGCCCAGGCTGGTATTGAACTCCTGAGTTCAGGTAATCCACCCACCTCGGCCTCCCAAAGTGCTAGGATTACAGGTGTGAGCCACCTCGCCCAGTCTAAAATGTCCAGTTTTTAACAAAAATAGAGACTCAAAAAACAGGAAAGTGTAACCTATACACAAGAAAAAGCAAGCGACAGAAATTGCCTGCAAAAGGGTCCAGTTACCAGATTTAACAGTGACTTCAAAGCAGCCATTAAAAATGTGATGAAAGAACTAAAGCTGCTTGACAAAGTAAAGGACTATTTGATAATGTGTCATTAAATAGAGAATAACAATAAAAAGATAGAAAGTATTTAAAAAGAGCCCAGTGGAAGTTCTGGAGTCGAAGTGTAAATCAGGCCAGGTGTGGTAGCTCATGCCTATAATCCCAGCACTTTGGGAGGCTGAGGTGGGCAGATCACTTGAGGCCAGGAGTTCAAGACCAGCCAGGCCAACATGGCAAAACTCCATCTCTATTAAAAATTCAAAAATTAGCTGGGTATGGTGGTGCATACCTGTAATCCCAGCTACTTGGGTGGCTGAGGCATGAGAATCGCTTGAACCTGGGAGGTGGGGGTCACAGTGTGCTGAGATTGTGCCACTGCAGTTGCACCTGGGTGACTTTATCTCAAAAAAAATAAATGAGTAGTATAATAATCAAAATGAAAAATTTACTAGTAAGACTCAGCAGTAGATAAGAACTGCATATCTACTGCTGTGAGCCGAGATCACCCTCCAACCTGTGTGACAGAGCAAGATTCCGTCTCAGAAAAAAGAAAAATATTTTGAGACAAATGAAAATGGCACTATATATCAAACTTATGGGATGCAGCTAAAGCATGCTTAGAGGGAAGTTTAGAGCTATAAATCCTTACATTTTTCCAAAAATCTAAATTGCCTGAACTTCTACCTTAAGTCATTGGAAAAAGAACAAACATCTCAAACAAGGTGAAAAGGAAGTAATAGGATTAGAGTGAAAACTGGTGAGATAAGAGAGTAGAAAAACAGTAGAGAAAATCTACAAAACCAAAGGCAATTTTTTAAAGGTAGTTTTTAAAAAGATCAACAAAGTTGACAAACTTTTAGCCACACTGACCAAAAAAGAAAGGCTCAAATTACTGAATGAGAAATGAAAGAAGGTACATTACAACCAACCTTAGGAAAGTAAAAGGACCCTAAGGGAATACTATAAACAACGTATGCCTATAAATTAACATCGAGGCAGTGGGCAAGTTAAAAGAAAGACACAGACTACCACAGCTAACTCAGGAAGAAATAGAAAATCTGAAAGAAGTGTAACAACAAGATTGAATAAATAATGAAAAACTGCCCATAAAGAAAAGTCCTGGCCTACACAGCTTCACTGGTTAATTCTACCAAATGTTTCAAGAAGCGTTAACACCAATGCTTTCCAGACTCAAATATAAAATAAAGGAGGAAGGAACAGTTCCTGACTTATTCTTTGAGGTCGTATTGTCATGATACCAAAACCCGACAAAGACATCACAAGACTGGTATCTCTTATGATTATAGGTGCAAAAGTCCTCAACAGAATGCTAGCACACCAACTGCAGCAACATACAAGGATTGTATACCAAGACCAAATGGAATTATGCAAGTTTGGTTCAACATTTGAAAATCAGCTTATATTAATATACCATATTAATAGAATAAAGGACAAAAACCACATTATCGTTTGAATAGATGCAGAAAAGCATTTGACAAAACGCAACACCCCTCACCCCTTCATGGTAGAAACAAAAACTCGGAAGAGAACTTCCTCAGCCTGTTAAAGGGCATTTACAAAAAAACCCATGGCTAACATGACACCTAATTGCAAAAAATTGAAAGCTTCTCCCACTAAAATCAGGAACAAGGCGAGCTCCTGATCGTATCTGGAAGTGGCAGTGCCCTTGCCACTTCTCTTCAGCATTGTATTGGAGCTTCTGGCTAGGGCAGTTAGGCGAGAAAAAGGAATTAAAGGCATACAAATTAGAAAAGTAGTGAAACTATTCACAGATTGGATTATCTTATATGTAGAAAAACCTAAGGAACCTATAAAAACCGATAAACTAATAAACAGGTTCAACAAAGGTTCAGAATACAAGGCTAATATTAAAAAATGAGTAGTGTTTCTATACATAGCAGTCAACAAACCAAAAATGAAATTAAGAAAACAGTTTTATTTATAATAGCATCAAAAAATAAAATACGAACTTAACAAGTGTAAAACTTAATACTCTGAAAATTCCAAAACATCATTGAAAGAAATTAAACCCTAAATAAATGTAAAGACATCCCATGTCTTTGAACCGGAAGATTAATATTGTTAAGATAACAGTATTCCCATTCTAATCTACAGATTGGCCATACAGATTCAACACAGTTTCTGTCAGAAATCTCTGACTACTTTGCGAAAATGGACTAGCTGATCCTAAAATTCATATGGAAATGCAGGAGACTCAGATTAACAAAAACAGTCATGAAAAATGGGCTGGGTACAGTGGCTCATGCCTGTAATCCCAGCACTTGGGAGGCTGAGGCAGGAGGATCGCTTGGCCTCAGGAGTTTGAGACCATCCTAGGTAACATAGTGAAACCCTTGTCTCTACAAAAAATTTAAAAATTTGGGCTGGTCATAGTGGCTCACACCTGTAATCCCAGCACTTTGGGAGGCTGAGGCGGGCAGATCATGAGGTCAGGAGTTCAAGATCAAGCCTGACCAGCATGGCGAAACCCTGTCTCTACTAAAGATACAAAAAATTAACTGGGTGTGGTGGCATGCGCCACCTGCTACTTAGCAGGCTGAGGCAGGAGAATTGTTTGAACCCAGGAGGCAGAGTTTGCAGTGAGCCGAGATCACGCCATTGCACTCCAGCCTGGGTGACAGGATGAGACTCGGTCTCCAAAGAGAAAAAAAGTCAAACATGGTGGCACCCACCTATTGTCCCAGCTACTCAAGAGGCTGAGGTGGGAGGGTAGCTTGCATCCAGGAGTTTGAGGCTGCAGTAACCTGTGATAGTGCCACTGCACTTCAGCCTGGGTGACAGTGAGACTCTGTTTCAAAAAAACAAAACACCTAAGAGAACTCACTTTCTGATTCAAAAACTGACTACAAAGCTGCAATCAAGACACTGTGCTGCTGGCCTGAGGATAGACATAGTGATCAATGGAATATTTTTGAGAGTTCAGAAATAAACCCTCATGCTTATTATGATCAATTGATCTTCTACAGATACCAAGACCATTCAGTGGCAGAAACAGTAGTCTTTTCAACAAATAGTACTGGGACCATTTGATGTCCACATGCAAAAGAATGAAGTTAGATCCCCTGCCTCACATCATATACAAAATTAAAAGATTCAAAGACCTAAATGTAAGAGCTAAACCTATAAAACCCTTAGAAGAAAATATAAGGATAAAGCTTCATGACCTTGGATTTGACAATTTAGATGTCATACACATGACATCTGAAGCACAAGCAACCAGATAAATAATAAATTGGACTTCATCAAAATTAAAATTTTGTGCTTCAGAAAACACCATCAAGAAACTGAAAAGAGAACCCACAGAACAGAAGAACGTTTTCTGTGGGGAAGGCAGAGTGGGACATTTTTGCAAACCGTATATCTAATAAGGCATTTGTATCTAGAACTTCTTATAAAGAACTCCCATAACTCAGTAATAAAAAGACAACCCAGCCAGGCGTGGTGGCTCACGCCTGTAATCCCAGCACTTTGGGAGGCCGAGGTGGGTGGATCACGAGGTCAAGAGATCGAGACCATCCTGGTCAACATGGCAAAACCCCATCTCTACTAAAAATACAAAAATTAGCTGGGCATGGTGGCGCATGCCTGTAGTCCCAGCTACTCGGGAGGCTGAGGCAGGAGAATTGCTTGAACCAGGAGGCGGAGGTTGTAGTGAGCCAAGATTGCGCCATTG
>CAUYLG010058922.1:0-104570 GCA_963573385.1 Cacajao melanocephalus
CCAAGCAGACCTAATAGACATATACAGAATGCTCCACCCCAAATCTACAGAATATACATTTTTCTCAGCATCACATTGCACATACTCTAAAATTGACCACATCATTGGAAGCAAATC
This sequence comes from Cacajao melanocephalus, assembly GCA_963573385.1. Taxonomy (NCBI): domain Eukaryota; kingdom Metazoa; phylum Chordata; class Mammalia; order Primates; family Pitheciidae; genus Cacajao; species Cacajao melanocephalus. Next base: position 118 of record CAUYLG010058922.1, read on the forward strand.
ACTCCTCAGCAAATGCAAAAGAACAGAAATCATCACAAACAGTCTATCAGACCGCAGCGCAGTCAGACTAGGACTCAGGATCAAGAAACACACGTAAACCTGCACAACCACTTGGAAACTGAACAAGCTGTTTCTGAGTGTCGACCGGAAACTCTTGTCTCAAAAAAAAAAGAAATACTAGACTTTCATAGAATCAACCCAAATGCCCATCAATGATAGACTGGACAAAGGAAATGTGATACATATACACCATGGAATACTACGCAGCCATAAAAAACAAGTTTGTGTTCTTTGTAGGGACTTGGATGAATCTGGAAGCCATCATTCTCAGCAAACTAACACAAGGACAGAAAGCCAAACACCGTATGTTCTCACTCATAGGTGGGTGTTGAACAACGGGAACACGTGGATTCAGGGAGAGGAGCATCACACACTGGGGGCAGTTAAGGGGGGTAGGGAGAGATAGCAGGGGGTGGGGAGGGATAACATGGGGAGAAATGCCAGATATAGTATGCACCTAAAGTAAATAAATTAATTTTTAAAAATTAAAAATAAATAAAATAGCTGAGATTACAGGTGCCCATGACCATGTCTGGCTAATTTTTGTATTTTTAGTAGAATATTGGTGAGGCTGAACCCAAGTATATTTTTAAAGTTAAATTTAATTTTTCTTTGAACTTTTGAAATAAAGCTCCTGGAAAATTTAAGAGGATACCTCAGGCAGGTGGAGATGATAAACAATAAATAAATGAATAAATAAAAGTCTACGTGGGCCAGGCACGGTGGCTCCCGCTTCATCCAGCACGTTGGGAGGGCGAGGCGATCCACTTGAGGTGAGAAGTTTGAGACCAGCCTGGGCAACATGATGAAACCTTCTCTCTACTGAAAATACAAAAATTAGCTGGGTGCAGTGGCCCACACTTGTAACACTAGCACTTTGGGAGGCTGAGGCAGGTGGATCACCTGAGGTCAGGAGTTCGAGACCAGGCTGGCTAACATGGTGAAACCCCTTCTCTACTAAAAATAGAAAAATTAGCCGGGCATGGTGGCGCGTGCCTGTAATCCCAGCTACTCAGCAGGCTGAGGCAGGAGAACTGCTTGAACCAGGGAGTCAGAGGTTGTGGTGAGCCGAGATTGCACCACTGCACTCCAGCCTGGGTGACAGAGAGAAACGCCATCTCAAAAACAACAACAAAAGTCTACATGATATTTCTATTGGACAGAATCCCTGCTCTGCCACTTGCCGCCCTGTGACTGTGGGCAAATGGCTGCTTCTTTCTGACTTAGTTTCCTCATATGGAAATCTAGGATAAAGGACCAATTACACAGCGTTGTTGGGAGGATTCCCACAGAAAGTGCTAGAAAGGGACTTTGGGCTGGGCGCCATGGCTCACGACTGTAATCCCAGCACTTTGGGAGGTCAGGAGTTTAAGACCAGCTTGACCGACATGGTGAAATTCCAAAACTACAAAATTAGCAGGGCATGGTGGTGCATGCCTGGAGTCCCAGCTACTCGGGAGGCTGAGGCAGGAGAATCACCTGAACCCAGGAGGCAGAGGTTGCAGTGAGCAGAGATGGCGCCATTGCACTCTAACCCCTGGGCGACAAGAGGGAGACTCCTGCTCAAAAAAAAAAAAAAAAAAAGCCAGGCGCAGTGGTGCTTGTCCATAATCCCAGCACTTTGGGAGGCCGAGGCGGGCGGATCATGAGGCCAGGAGTTTGAGATTAGCCTGGCCAACATGGTGAAACCCGGTCCCTACTAAAAATACAAAAATTAGCTAGGCATAAGCTGGGCATGGTGAAGGGTGCCTGTAATCCCAGCTACTCAGGAGGCTGAGGCAGGAGAATTGCTTGAACCCAGGAGGCGGAGGTTGCAGTGAGCCCAGATTGTGCCACTGCACTCCAGCCTGGGCGACAAAGGGAGACTCGGTCTCAAATTAAGAACAAGAAGAAGGAGGAGGAGGAGGAGGGGGAGGAGAAGGATCTTTTCACACACTGGGCCTCAGAGTCTGCCTGCCTTTAGGACTGTCACTATTTTGATGGGTGTGTGTATCTAAGAAATCTGTCGCACTGCAGTCCCATGATGCCCACCGGATGCCCAGCTGTCCCTTCCTGGCTGCCTTAGCCCTTTGGCCTCTGCACAGCTCTGGTCGTACAGACAGTCCCCATTCTGCACAGGAGGACAGAGGAGCTGATAAGGGGATGTGACTCCTTGGCCACTGCGTGACTCAGGCTCAAGAGCTGACAACACCCAGGTCCCTGCTCCAGATCTGCTTGCCCTGAGGTCCTTGAGCACCTCCCTCGTGGACCAGTTCCTGGTGGAGAAAGTGAGGAGGTCCGGGGGCAGCAGCTCTCCCTCCTCCCCTCCCTCCTCCCTTCCTCCCTCTCCACTCCGTTCCTCTTGCCTTTCTCTTCCTCCTTGCTCCCTCCTCCTTAGCCGTTTTCCTCCACCTCTTCCCTCTCCTCTACTCCCTCTCCTTCCTCCCCCTCCTCCCTGCTCCCTTCTCTCTTCTCCTCCCTCTCCCCCTCCTCCCCCTCATCCTCCCTTCGTCCCCTCCTTCCCCAGTCCTCTCCCTCTTTTTCTCTCCCTCCTCCCCTCCTCCTCTGCCTCCTGTCTTCTCCCTCCTCCTCTCTGCCGCCCTCCCCTACCTCCTTCCCCACCTTCCCTCTTCCCCCTCATCCTCCACCTCGTCCTCCTCCTCCTCCCCATCCCTCCCTTCTCCCCCTTCTCCTCTCCCTCCTCCCTCCCTTCTCCTCTTCCTCCCTCTCCTCCCTGCTTCCTTCCTTCTTCATCTTCCCCTCCTCCCCTTCTTTCCCCACTCCTCTCCCTCCTCCTTTCCCTCCTCCTCCTCCCACTCCTCCCCTTCCCCCTTCTCCTCTCCCTCCCTTCCTTCTCCTCCCTCTTGCCCTCCTCCCCTTCTTCCCTCTCCTCCCCCTCCTCCTCCTCCTCCTCCACCCCTTCCTCCCCTTCCGTCCCTTGTGCTACAGCCAGGCAGTGAGTAAAACCCTTGTGATGTGGGTGTGCCAGGGGCCGGCCAGGAGGCCACAGGGGGACTCTGATCGGCCTCATGAGCAATGCCATTGATCAGGACCTGACCCTCCAGGCATCCAACTCTCCTCTGATGTCCTGGTGGATGCCAGGAATTCCAGCCTCTGCTCTTGGAGGGGCGGGTGAAGACAGGACATTGGAGCCAGGGCATCCAAATCCCATGAGTCTGGGGGACTTGCTCTGCCCTTCCTAGAGAACACAGGACACTGTGCTTGAGAATTCATTCAATCATTCATTCATTCATTCATTCATTCCTGTTACTGCTTGTGACTGCCATTGCCCTCCAGCCTGGGCAACAGAGTGAGACTCTGTCTCAAAAAAAAAGAAAGAAAAAGGAAGGAAGAAAGGAAGAAAGAAAGAAGGAAGGAAAGGAAGGAAGGAAGGAGGAAGGAGGATGGAAGGAAGGAGGAAGGAAGGAGGAAGGAAGGAAGGGCCGTCCCCAGTTTCAGGGAAACAGGCTGTCTCCAGGGCGGTGCTGAGAGCCCACACAGCCCCTCTCATCTCCTGACCCAGCCCCTCAGTCCTGCCCCCACCCTCACAGTCTCACCACCTCCTCCTGTTGATTGCTTTATGGCTGGTGGGTCCAAGGGTCACAGCGGATCCTGTCAGCTTGCATCCTTCCTGTTGGTGGAGGAGGGCACTTGGGGGGGCGCGGGTGTCTCCTCTGCTCCACCCTCCAGGGGTTGACCTGCAGGGGTTGAGGAGGACAGCATCTCCAGGCCCCAGGAACTGAATTCTCCCTGGCCATGCACCCCTATCTAGCTTGCAAGATCAAGTTGTGGGCAGGATCCGTTCCTTCTTTTTCTGAGACGGAGTTTCGCTCTTGTTACCAGGCTGCAGCGCACTGGCACCACCTCGGCTCACCTAACCCTTCTACTTCCAGGTTCAAATGATTCTCCTGCCTCAGCCTTCTGAATAGCTGGGATTACAGGCACCTGCCACCATGCTGGGCTAATTGTTTTTTTTTGTTTTTTTTTTTTTTTGGTAGAGACAGGGTTTCACCATGTTGGTCAGGCTGCTCTTGAACTCGTGACCTCAGGTGATCCACCCGCCTCGGCCTCCTAAAGTACTGAGATTACAGGCATGAGCCACTGCACCCAGCCAAGGGTTCACTCCTGTGAGGCCTTTCCACTTGGCCTGTGGATGCTTGCTTCTCCCGGAGTCTCACCTCACATTGTCTGCCTTCCTGTGCATATCTGCTTCTGTGTCCACATTTCCCCACACCCAACCCCACTATTTTCTGTTTCTTTGTTTGTTTGTTTGAGACAGGGGCTTACTCTGTCACCCAGGCTGCAGTGCAGTGACACGATCTCAGCTCACTGCACCTCCACCTCCTGAGTTCAAACCATTCTCCTGCCTCAGCCTCCTGAGTAGCTGAGACTTCTGGCGCCCACCACCACGCCCACCTTTTTTTTTTTTTTTTTTTTTTCATATGGAGTCTCGCTCTGTCACCCAGGCTGCAGTGCAGTGGTGGGGTCTCGGCTCACTACAACCTCTGCCTCCTGGGCTCAAGTGATTCTCCTGCCTCAGCCTCTGGTGTAGCTGGGATTACAGACACCTGCCACCACACCCAGCTAATTTTTGTGTTTTTATTAGAGACAACATAAAATACAAAAATGTTTGTATTTTATGTTGGCCAGGCTGGTCTTGAACTCCTGACCTCAGGTGATCTGCCCACCTCAGCCTCCCAAAGTGCTGGGATTACAGGTGTGAGCCACCATGCAAGGCCATTGATTTGTGTTTATTTTTCTGTAACCCAGGCCTCATTGCAGCCTCAATCTCCTGGGCTCAAGTGATCCTCCCATCTCAGTCGCCCAAGTAGCAGGGACCACAGGCACATGCCAACTGGCCTAGCTAATTAAAAAATTTGGGGTGCAGCGCAGACATGGTGGCTGATGCCAGTAATCCCGGCACTTTGAGGGGCTGAGGAGGGCAAATCACCTGAACCCAGGAATTTGAGACCAGCCTAGGCAATACAGCAAGACCCCATCTCTACAAAAAATACAAAAATTGCCTGGGCAAGGTGGTTCTCACCTGTAATCCCAGCACTTCAAGAGGCTGAGGTGGGCAGATCACAAGGTCAAGAGATTGAGACCAACCTGGACAACATGGTGAAACCCTGTCTGTACTAAAAATACAAAAATGGGCTGGGTGTGTTGGTGCGCACCTGTAGTCCCAGCTACTCGGGAGGCTGAGGCAGGAGAATCACTTGAACCCAGGAGGCAGAGGTTGCAGTGAGCTGAGATCGTGCCACTGCACTCCAGCCTGGCGACGGAGCCAGACTGAGTCTCAAAAAAATAATAATAAACAACAACAACAACAAAAAAAAATTAGCCAGGTGTGACGGTACATGCCTGTGGTCCCAGCTACTCAGGAGGCCAAGGCAGGAGGCCAAGCCAGAAGGTTGAGGCTGCAGTGAGATATAATGGCATCACTGCAGTCCAGCCTAGGTGACAGCAAGACCCCGTCTCAAGAGAAAGAGAGACTTGAGTTCTACCCTTGCCTGGCAGCAAACTTGTGATGTCAGAGAGTTGCTCCTCCTCCCCAGACTGCTTCCTGGTCTATGAAATGTGGGGATAGATGTGAAGGTTATATAAAGCCCCTGCCAGCTCAAACATGGAGGTTAATGTTTAATCCCAGGTAGGCCAGGGGCGGTGGCTCACACCTTTAATCCCAGCACTTTGGGAGGCTGAGGCAGATGGTTCACCTGAGGTTAGGAGTTCGAGACCAGCCTGGCCAACATTGCAAAACCCCGTCTTTACTAAAAATACAAAAATGAGCTGGACGTGGTGGTGCATGCCTGTAATCCCAGCTACTCGAGAGGCTGAGACAGGAGAATTGCTTGAATCCAGGAGGTGGAAGTTGCCATGAGCCGACACTCCAGCCTGGGTGACAGAGTGGGATGGTCTCAAAAAATATATATATATATGCAGGTTTAGTTCTTACTAATAGGAAATTTTCAAAATAATAATAAAATAAAATAAATAGACTCTTAAGGACAATAAACATTGCATTTATTTAGTTAGTTAGTTCTTTACTCAGTTATTTTAATTTTAAGACAGAATCTCACTCTGTAGCCCAGGCTGGAGTACAGTGGCTCAATCTCAGCTCACCGTAACTTCCACCTCCCGGGTTCAAGTGATTCTCCTGCTTCAGCCTCCCGAGTAGCTAGGATTACAGGCACCCACCACCATGCCCAGCTAATTTTGTACTTTCAGTAGAGACAGGATTTCACCAGGTTACCCAGGCTGGTCTCAAACTCCTGACCTCAGGTGATCCACTCACCTAGGCCTCCCAAAGTGTTGGGATTACAGGGGTGAGCCACCACGCCCGGCCTCATTGCATGTATTTTTACAGTTGCTTTCTATTTTGAGTATCCATTATTGGTTTCAATTTATTATCCCGTTTCAAAGTTCTTTTTAAAATAAATTTATTGAAGCTGGGCGGGGTGGCTTATGCCTGTAATCCCAGCTACTTGGGAGGTTGAGGCAGGAGAATTCCTTGAACCCGGGAGGCAGAGTTTGCAGTGAGCTGAGATCTCACCACTGCACTCCATTCTGAGTGACAGAGAGAGACTCCATCTCAAAAAAAAAAAAGTAATTATTTATATTATTTATTTATTTATTGAAAAAAGTAGGCTGGGTGCGGTGGTTCACACCTGTAATCCCAGCACTTTGGGAGGCCGAGGTGGGCAGATCACGAGGTCAGGAGATTGAGACCATCCCAGCTAACACAGTGAAACCCCGTCTTTACTAAAAGAAATACAAAAAATTATTGCCCCTGTAATCCCAGCTACTCAGGAGGCTGAGGCAGGGAATAGCTTGAACCCAGGAGGCGGAGGTTGCATCGAGCCAAGATGGACTGCACTCCAGCCTGGTGACAGAGTGAGACTCTGCCTCAAAAAAAAAAAAAGAAAAAGAAAAAGAAAAAGAAAAAAGTGAAGTATGCAATAATGCTGAAAATGGTACTAAACTTTGGCTCTTCAACAACTTTTGTAAAAGGAAACATTGTAATAGTAAATTAAAAAGAAACAAGGTATCTGGTACCTGAAACAGATGCGGAGAAAAATAAACAATGTTGTTAAATTCCAGGCAGCTCCTGTTGTCCGTGGGAGATCCTAGGTTAGGCAACTTTTAAAATTATTTATTATTTATTTATTTATATATTGTATTTTTTTTTTTTTTGAGACGGAGTCTTGCTTTGTCCCCTGGGCTGGAGTGCAGTGGTGTGATCTCGGCTCACTACAACCTTCGCCTCCCGGGTTCAAGCGATTCTCCTGCCTCAGCCTCCTGAGTAGCTGGGATTACAGGAGAGCGCCTCCACACCTGGCTAATTCTTTTATTTTTTGGAGACAGAGTCTCACTCTGTCACCCAGGCTGGAGTGCAGTGGCCCAATCTCAGCTCACTGCAACCTCCGCCTCCCGCATTCAAGCGATTCTCCTGCCTCAGCCTCCTGAGTAGCTGGGATTACAGGCGTGCCCCATCACGCCCCGTTCATTTTGTATTTTTAGTAGAGATGCGGTTTCACCATGTTAGTCAGGCTGGTCTCGAACTCCTCACCTCATGATCCACCTGCCTCAGGCTCCCAAAGTGCTGGGATTTCAGGTGTGACCCACCAGGCCTGGGTGATGGTCAATTTTATTTAAAAAAAATTTTTTTAGAGATGGGGTCTTGCTCTGTTCCCCAAGCTGGAGTCCAGCGGTGAAACTGTAGTTTACTGTAGCCTCCAACTCCTGGGCTTAAGTGATCCTCCCACCTCGGCTTTCCAAGCAACTGGGACTGCAGCACACACCACCAGACCTGGTTATAACTTCTTAATTTGCGCTATGTCTCTAAAAGTCTTTCATTTGTATAGCATGCCAAATCCAAGTATTCCTTTTTTTAATTTTAATTTTTTAAAATTGACTAAATTGAGCTGGGCATGGTGGCTCACGCCTGTAATCCCAGTACTTTGGGAGCCCAAGGCGGGTGGATCACTTGAGGTCAGGAGCTCGAGACCAGGCTGGCCACCAAGGTAAAACCTCATATCTACTAAAAATGCAAAAAAATAGCAGAATGTGGGGCTCCATGCCTGTAATCGCAGCTACTCGGAATGCTAAGGCAGGGGAATCGCGTGAACCTGGGAGGCAGAGGTTGTAGAGAGCCAAGATCGTGCCACTGCACTCCAACCTGGGCAACAGAGTGAGACCCTGTCTCTACAAAAATAAAATAAAATAAAGCCGGGTGTGGTGGCTCACGCCTGTAATCCCAACACTTTGTGAGGTATGCACCTGTAATCCCAGCTACTGAGGAGGCTGAGGCAGGAGAATCGCTTGAACACCAAAGGCAGAGGTTTCACTGAGCCTAGATTGCACCACTGCACTCCTGCCTGGGCAACAGAGCAAGACTCTGTCTCAAAAAAATAAATAAAATGTAAAAAATAAAAAAACATAATAAAATAAAATTCTAAATGAAATAGCTCAGTGGGTACTGTAGAGGGCAGAGTTCTGACAGTTCTCATTTCTAGGTGGCTGAACTTGTTCTGAGAGTTAATTGCTAAAGGTTTGAAGACATATGTCTAGCTACCTTGCTGGCCTCTCCCCTTGGGGGTGTGACAAGCACCTCAGACTCAACACAGCAGAACCTGAGCTCCTCATTTTCTCTTAAACCTGCATGTCTTGCTACCATTCCTTTCTTTTTTCTTTTCTTTTTTTTTTTTTGAGACAAAGCCTCGCTCTGTCCCGCAGTCTGGAGTGCAGTGGTGCGATCTTGGCTCACCGCAACATCCACCTCCCGGGTTTGAGCGATTCTCCTGCCTCAGCCTCCCGAGTAAGTGGGATCACAGGCATGCTCCACCATGCCCGGCTAATTTTTGCATTTTTAGTAGAGACAGTGTCTCGCCATGTTGCCCAGGCTGGTCTTGAACTTCTGAACTCAAGTGACCCACTCGCCTCCGCCTCCCAAAGTGCTGGGATTACAGGCGTGAGCCACCACACCCAGTGAGCCATTCCCATTTCACGAAGCCGAAGTACCATCTTTCCAGAGGGGTGACGTCCACATTTCGCATTGTCCGTCACTTTTTCTCTCCTAGGTGCAAAACCCTGCACCAGGAAAGTCTTGTCTGCTCCACGTTCAAAATGCATCCTGCCTCTACCTGATGCAGCCTCACCTTAGCCAGCCTGGACCAGCCCAGTCCCCTCCGCCCTTCGTTTCCCCACTTACCCTGCAAACTTGGTCTTCCATGTAGCAGCCACCAGAGGGCGCCCGTGAGCACAGAAGTCAGGGCCTGTCCCTCCTCCGCCCGCAACCCTCTATGGCTCCCACCTCCTTGGAGGTCCAAGCCCAAGTCCTCCCTGTGGTCCACAAAGCACTGCACGACCTGCTTGGTCCCCTACCCCTACCCACTCCCCATCTTCCCCTCCTCCTTCTCTCCCCCTTGCTCATTCTGCTATAGCTGCACAGGCCTCCTTACTGCCCCTCCAACACCAAGCGTGTTTCTGCCTCAGGGCCTTTGCGTGGGCTGTGCCCTCTGCCTCAAAACCTTTCCCCGATATCTGTGGGGCACACTTCCACCTCTGCCCAAATGTAACCTCCTCAATGAGACTCACCCCAACAGCGTTCTTAAAACGGTAACCTTGGCCAGGCACAGTGGCTCATACCTCCCATCCCAGCACTTTAGGAAGCTGAGGTGGGCAGATCGCTTGAGCACATGAGTTCGAGACCAGCCTGGGCAATATGGCAAAACCCCATCTTTACTAAAAACACAAAAATTAGCCGGGCATGGTGGTGCACACCTGTAGTCCCAGCTACTCAGGAGGTTGAGGCAGGAGAATCCCTTGAGCTCAGGAGGTGGAGGTTGCAGTAAGCTGAGATCACACCACTGCCTTTCAGCCTGGGCAACAGAGTAAGACTTTGTCTCAAAGAAACAAAACAAAAACAAAAGCTGCAACATTTCCTCAACTCTCTTTCCACAGTTCTCTCCCCTTCCCTGCTTTATTTTATTTTTAATTTTTAGACAAGTTTTCACTATGTTGCCTTGATTAGTCTGGACCTCCTGGGATCAAGTGATACTCCCACTCAGCCTCCCAAAGTGCTGGAATTACAGGCGTGAGCCACTGCACGCAAGCTCCTTCCTCACTTTATTCATCTGTGTGGCTCTTCCTGGCATCTTATTGGTGGCCGATTTCTTCCCCAGACTGTAAACTCCATGAGGGCGCACGCCACCGCACCTAGCTAATTTTTATATTTTTAGTAGAGACGGGGTTTCACCATGTTGGCCAGGATGGTCTGGATCTCTTGATCTCATGATCTGCCCACCTTGGCCTCCCAAAGTGCTGGGATTACAGGCGTGAGCCTCCGCACTCGACCACTTAGTAGGATTCCAATAAAAGTGTGTCAAAGCAATGAACCTTGAGAGAAGTGACTCATAGTAGCTTAATAATAAAGAACATGGCCAAAAGCCACACAAAACAAATGAATATGACCACATTTCACATCTCAAATGGCTCCCAATGTACTCACACCCTGTATTGCGCTGGGCAAATTAGAGCCCATCGCTTAACACCTGTTGTACAGCCTGAGTTAAAAACTGATTTTATGGCTGGGCACAGTGGCTCACACCTGTAATCCCAGCACTTTGAGAAGCCAAGGTGGGCAGATCACGAGGTCAGGAGATCGAGACCATCCTGGCTAACATGGTGAAACCCCATCTCTAATAAAAATATAAAAAATTAACTGGGCATGGTGGCAGGCACCTGTAATCCTACCTACTTGGGAGGCTGAGGTAGGAGAATTGCTTGAACTTGGGAGGCTGAGGTAGGAGAATTGCTTGAACCTGGGAGGTGGAGGTTGCAGTGAGCTGAGATCGTGCCACTGCACTCCAGCCTGGAGACAGAGGGAGACTCCATCTCAAAAAAAAAAAAAAAAAAAGGAGGAAACTAAGGCCCAGAAGATTGAAATGAGTTTCTCAAGACTCCATGTTTCTGAGAGACTCTTTATTTACCAAATTCTCCAAACAGGACCTCAAATGCCTCATACAAAGTGCAGAGATCACATTTACAAATAAACAGTTCCATAAATTGCATGTCAGAGAGAGCTGTGCACACACCCATTTGATCTTGCTAAGCCTGGGACATTTTTAATTGCCCCTGTTAAAAAAAAAAAAAAGGCATTGCACTTTCTACAGCCTTGACTTTGGAACTTTAATCAGAGTGATTTCGACATGTCAAAACCTCAGTTTAATTTTATGTTTCTTCCCAGCATTTCACTTCAATCAGAACTTGGTGAGGCTGGGCGAGGTGGCTCACGCCTGTAATCCTAGCAATTTGGGAGGCGGAGGTGGGTGGATCACCTGAGGTTAGGAGTTTGAGACCAGCCTGACCAACACGGCAAAACCCCGTTTCTTCTAAAAATACAAAAATTAGCCAGGCGTGGTGGCAGGCGCTTGTGGTCCCAGCTACATGGGAGATGAGGCAGGAGAATCACTTGAACCCAGGAGGCAGAGGTTGCAGTGAGCTGAGATCATGCCACTGTACTCCAGCCTGGGCGACAGAGCAAGACTCCATTTCCAAATAATAATAATAATAATAATAATTAATTAATTAATTAATGTGGCCAGGCGTGGTGGCTCACACCTGTAATCCAAGCACTTTGGAGGCCAAGGCGGGTGGATCATCTGAGGTCGGGAGTTCAAGACCAGTCTGACTAACATGGTGAAACCCCGTCTTTAAAAAAATTAAAAAATTAAAAAAACATAATAATTAATAAATCACCAGAAAGCGAAAAAATTAATTTGATGTATTCTCCTTCTCTCCTGCAATGAAATCCGTTTTGCTTTTCATGTTCCCTCACAGTTCTCATTCACCTGCACAAATCCTTGACTGCAGCATTATAAAATAAATGTTATCATAAGCGTCCATCGGCCAGGACGTGGCACAAAGTCATAAAGCAATTCTAGAAACTAGCTGGGTGCAATGGCTCATGCTTGTAATCCCAGCACTTTGGGAGGCCGAGGCGGGCAGATCACCGGAGGTCAGGAGTTTGAGACCAGCCTGGCCAACGTGGTGAAACCCGGTCTCTACTAAAAAAAAAAAACTCCAAAAATTAGCCAGATGTGGTGGCAGGTGCCTGTAATCCCAACTACTTGGGAGGCTGAGGCAGGGAAATTGCTTGAACCTGGGAGGCAGAGGTTGCAGTGGGCCCAGACTGAACCACTGCACTCCAGCCTGGGCGACAGAGCAAGACTATCTAAACAACAACAACGAAAAAACTTCACTTGGTCATCAAAAAGGTGGATGACTTCTGTGATAAATTAGGTAATCATTTCTGAATACTGGAAAATATGTCCTCATTCTTTTATTTTTTTTAAGGGCCTAAGCCCATCTAATTAGAGACTTCAAGGAAGAAGTCTTAGAAAGGTATATACACATTTTTTTTTTTTTTTTGAGACAGAGTCTCACTCTGTCGTCCAGGCTGGAGTGCAGTGGCACGATCTCGGCTCACTGCAACCTCTGCCTCCCAGAATCAAGCGATTCTCCTGCCTCAGCCTCCCAAGTAGCTGGGATTACAGGCATGCACCACCATGCTCAGCTAATTTTTGTATTTTTAGTAGAGAAGGGGTTTCACCATATTGGCCAGGCTGGTTTGAACACCTAACCTCGTGATCCACCTACCTGGGCCTCCCAAAGTGCTGGATTACAGGTGTGAGTCACCACACCCGGACCTTTTTTTTTTTTTTTTAAGACAGTTTCACCCTTGTTGCTCAGGCCAGAGTGCAATGGCGTGATCTCTGCTCACTGCAACCTCTGCCTCCTGGGTTCAAGCAATTCTCCCACCTCAGCCTTCCGAGTAGCTGGGACTACAGGTGTCTGACACCACTCCCAGCTAATTTTTCTACTTTTAGTAGAGACGAGGTTTTACCATGTTGACCAGGCTGGTCTTAAACTCCTGACCTCAGGTGATCCTCTCACCTTGGCCTCCCAAAGTGCTGGGATTACAGGGGTGAGCCACCATTCCTTGCCTTTTTTTTTTTTTTTTTTTTTTTAGACAGAGTCTTGCTCTGTCCCAGGCTGGAGTGCTATGGCACAATCTTGGCTCACTGCAACCTCTGCCTCCCAGGTTCAAGTGATTCTCCTGCCTCAGCCTCCCAAGTAGCTGGGATTATAGGCACCTGCCATCACGCGCAGCTAAATTTTGGATTTTCAGTAGGGATGGCATTTCACCATGTTGGCCAGGCTGATCTGGAACTCCTGACTTTGTGATCCACCTGCCTCGGCCTCCCAAAGTGCTGGGATGACAGTCATGAGCCACCACTCCTGACCTAATTTTTAACAGTGGCTATTAATATTTACCAGCAGTTCTCAAAATTCCCAAAACTTGAACACCTGGTCCTTGCCCACCAGAAGGAGCTGGCTTCCGCACAGCTCTGCTAAGCTTCTCTCAGACTATCCTGTTTTTCTCCTTGAACCCTGCACCCCAGGATGTTAAGTTAATCAGTTGCAGCTCTGGAAGAAAGCTCAGATTGGTTTCTGGAGTTCTACCCCGGGAGCTCAGCCACAGGCTAAGAGGAAGAGAGGCTTCATCAGGGACTCACTGGCATAGGATGAGAACCTCCTGTGATCCAAGGGCTCAGGCTTTGAGCCAGGTGTGTTCGCCCCAAACCCTGCAGGTTGTGTCCTGCCACCCTGCCACGACATCCCCAAAGCAGCCTCATTCGCTTGATCGCATCTGTGCTCACCAAATACCTCCTGTGTGTCAGGCTCTGTGCTGGCAGCCAGGGACGCCAAGACGGATGAGTTCCCGGTGTTCCAGGAACTCACAGACTTCACGGAATTCAATTAACCATGTGTTCATATCCCTAAACCTTAAAAGGTTTTCCTTTTCTATAATTTATGTTTAATCTTTTTCAAAAAGCGGTAAAAGCCGAGTGTGGTGGCTTTTTGTTTATGTTTAATCTTTTTCAAAAAGCGGTAAAAGCCGAGTGTGGTGGCTCACGCCTGTAATCTCAGCACTTTGGGAGGCCGAGGTGGGCAGATCACGAGGTCAGGAGTTCGCCTGACCAACATGGCGAAATCCTGTCTCTACTAAAAATACAAAAATTAGCCGGGTGTGGTGGTGCGCGCCTGTAGTCCCAGCTACTCAGAAGGCTGAGGCAGGAGAATTGCTTAAACCTGGGAGGCGGAGGTTGCAGTGAGCCGAGATTTCACCACAGCGGTCCAATCTGGGCGACAAAGTGAGACTCCGTCTCTAAATAAATAAATAAAAATAAATAAATAGTGGTAAATACATGTATATCATAAAATTTACCATCTTCAGCTTTTTTTTTTTCTTTTTGAGATAGGGTTTTGCTCTCCCACTCAGGCTGGAGTGCAGTGGTGTAATTACAGCTCTCTGCAGCCTTGACCTCCCAGGCTTAAGCGATCCTCCTGCCTCAGCCTCCTGAGTAGCTGGAATAACAGGCAGACACCATCACATCCAGCTAATTTTTGTATTTTTTTTTTTGTAGAGATGGGGTTTTGCCATGTTGCCCAGGCTGGTCTGCAACTTCTGAGCTCAACTGATCTGCCCACTTGGCCTCCCAAAATGTTGGGATTACAGGTGTGAGCCACTGTACCCAGCCAAATTTTGTTGTTTTTGTTTTTTAGACAGTTTTGCTCTTGTCGCCCAGGCTGGAGTGCAGTGGCGCGATCTGGGCTCACTGCAACCTCCGCCTCTTGGATTGACGTGATTCTCCAGTCTCAACCTCCTGAGTAGCTGGCATTACAGGCATTTGCCACCATGCCCAGCTAATTTTTGTATTTTTTGGTAGACAGCGGGGTTTTCACCATGTTGGCCAGGCTGGTCTTGAACTCCCGACCTCAGGTTATCTGCCCACCACAGCTTCTCAAAGTGCTGGAATTACAGGCATGAGCCACTGCGACCTGCCTCTTTTGCCTTTCGAGACAGGGTCTTGCTCTATCACCCAGGCTGGAGTGCAGTAGCACAATCATAGCTCACTGTAGCCATGAATTCCTGGGCCTAAGTGATCCTCCCACCTCAGTCTCCCAAGTAACTAGGACTACACATGTGCATCCAGCTAACTTTTTTTTTTTTTTTGGTAGAGACAAGGATCTCACTATGTTGCCCAGGCTGGTCTGGAACTCCCAGCCTCAAGCTATCCTCCCAACTCAGCCTCCCAAAGTGCTGAGATTATAGGCAAGAGCTAATATGCCTGGTCAGCATTTTTATTTTAACCATTCTAGTAGGTGTATGGTAGTATCTCATCATAGTTTTAATTTTCATTTCTCTAATGTCTGATAACACAGAGCCATTTTCATTTTATAAAAGTGGTGTTGGCCAGGCATGGTGGTGCACACCTGTAATCCCAGCACTTTGGGAGGCTGAGGCAGGCAGATCATGAGGTCAAGAGATCAAGACCATCCTGGCCAACATGGTGAAACCCTGTCTCTACTAAAAATACAAAAATTAGCTGGGCATGGTGGCGCATGCCTGTAGTCGCAGCTACTTGGGAGGCTGAGGCAGAATAATTGCTTCAACCTCGGAGGCAGAAGTTGCAGTGAGTTGAGATCTTGCCACTGCATTCCAGCCTGGGAGACAGAGTGAGAATCCATCTCAAAAAAAAAAAAAAAAAAAATGGTGTTATATTGCCAGGCACAGTGGCTGACAGCTATAATCCAAGCATTTTTGGAGACTGAGGTGGGCGGATCACTTGAGGCCAGGAGTTCAAGACCCACCTGGCCAACATGGTGAAACCCCAGGTCTACTAAAAATACAAAATCAATAGTTGGGTGTGATGGCACATGCCTGTAATCCCAGCTTCTCAGGAGGCCGAGGCACAAGAATGGCTTGAAACCAGGAGGCAGAGGTTGCAGTGAACTGAGATCGCACCACTGCGCTCCAGCCTGAGCAACAGACCAAGACTCCATTTCAAAAAAAAAAAAAAAAGGGTGTCATAAGGTGGGGTAAGGTGGCTCATGCCTATAATTCCAGCACTCTGGGAGGTCCTGGTGGAAGGATTGCTTGAGACCAAGAGTTCAAGCTTATACTGGCCAATACAACAAGACTCCATCTCTTAAAAAAAAATTAAAAAATAAAAATGGTGTTATAGTCTTCTGTAACTTTTTTTTTTTTTTTTTTTTTTGACTAGTCAAGTGAAGCAGTGGGAGTAGAGAAGGAACAAAGAAATCTGTAGCTGGTTGTGTCTTTTTTTTTTTTTTTTTTTTTTGTGATTGAGTCTTGCTCTGTCTCCGAGGCAGGAGTGCAGTGGCACAATCTTGGCTCACTGCAACTTCTGCCTCCTGAGTTCAAGTGATTTTCTTGCCTTAGCCTTCCGAGTAGCTGAGACTACAAGTGTGTACCACTACACCCAGCTAATTTTTGTATTTTTAGTAGAGATGGGATTTAGCTATGTTGGCCAGGCTGGTCACAAACTCCTGACCTCAGGTGATCCAGCTGCCTTGGCCTCCCAAAGTGCTAGAATTACAGGTGTGAACCACCACACACAGCCTTTGCTTTTTTTTTGAGGAGGGGGATCTCACTATGTTGCCTAGGTCTGCCTGGAACCCCTGGGCTCAAATAATCCTCGATCCTCAGCCTTCTGAGTAGCTGAGACTAAGATTCTTTATGCTGTTGTCATTCAGGAATTTTCTGCTGTATCATATTTCTCTGTGGATCTGCATTAGGACGTATTTTTCCATTCTCCCATCAAGGGACCCTGTGTACTTCCCAGATTTTTACCATTGAGAACACTATTGTGTGAGACTTCTGTGTGCACAAAGGCAAGAGTTTCCCTAAGTCATATGCCCACGATTAGAATTGCTGAGTCATTGGCTGGGCGCAGTGGCTCATGCCTGTAATCCCAGTACTTTGGGAGGTCGAGGCAGGCAGATCCCCTGAGGTCAGGAGTTCAAGACCAGCCTGACCAACATGGTGAAACCCTGTCTCCACTAAATATATATATATATATATATATATATATATATATATATATATACAAAAAATAGACAGATGTGGT
The DNA here is from genome assembly GCA_963573385.1 of Cacajao melanocephalus. NCBI lineage: Eukaryota > Metazoa > Chordata > Mammalia > Primates > Pitheciidae > Cacajao > Cacajao melanocephalus. Next base: position 17,157 of record CAUYLG010058922.1, read on the forward strand.
GGCAGGCAGCTGTAATCTCCAGCTACTCAGGAGGGTGAGGCAGGAGAATCGCTTGAACCTGGTAAGCAGAGGTTGCAGTGAGCCCAGATCGTGCCACTACACTCCAGCCTGGAGGACAAGAAGAAGACTTTGTCTCACAAAAAAAAGAAAAAAAAAATTGCTGAGTCACAGGGTGTTCATGATAGGGTTAAATTACTTTCCAAAGGGGGTCGGTTCAGCCGTTCTTTCAGTTAATCCATTGCACAGGTGAGAGAGATAAAGTCCACAGGGCATTGCTGTTTAAAAACAATGTACACATGTGATATTAATACCAGCATATGCCTCTACAAGATAAATGTCACCTTGGATTGAGTCTATCAAGAAAGCGATTAGAAATTTATTTCCTGGGAGGAGCAATTTAGGAGACACCCACGTCTCTTAGACCAAGGGACAGAGGTACTCAGAAAAAGTATTATTGGAAGCAATGATAACTGAAAATATATCACAGAGAGAGGCCACAGGGCAAGCTGTGCTTAGTAGTAAAGGGAGGGTATGGCTGGAGGGTGTGAGGTTGGACTGTAACCTCAGCAATTAAAGCTCCTATTGGCCGAGTGCAGTGGCTCACACCTGTAATCTCAGCACTTCGGGAGGCTGAAGGGGGCGGATCATCAGGTCAGGAGTTCGAGACCAGCCTGACCAACATAGTGAAATCCCCATCTCTACTAAAAACACAAAAATGAGCCAGGCGTGGTGGCGGGCGCCTGTAATCCTAGCTCCTCTGGAGGCTGAGGCAGGAGGATCGCTTGAACCCGGGAGGCGGAGGTTGCGGTGAGCCGAGATCGTGCCACTGCACTGCAGCCTGGGCAACAGAGTGAGACTCAATCTCCAAAAAAAAAAAAAAAAAAAACTCCTGTTTTATCATAAATGCTGAGAATGGTTGCCTTATAATAAGGCAACCTGTCTCCTTGAGGTCAAGAACGCCCAGTTCATTTCTTCAAGTAGCACAGATATATCCAGCATCCATTATGTCCAAAGAGGTAAAGTGGAAGAGAAAGAGACACATCCAATATCTTCTTCGCCCTCAAAGAGTTCATGACAGGCTATGCTTGGTGGTTCACACTTGTAATCCTGGCACTTTGGGAGGCTGAGGTGGGAGGATCGCTTGAGACCATGGGTTTGAGACCGGCCTGGGTAAGATGGTGAGACTCCCCGGCTCCCATTTCTCCAAAAAATAAAAAGTTAGCTGGGCATGGTAGTATGCACCTGTAGTCCCAGCTACTCAGGAGGCTGAGGCAGGAGGATCTCCTGATCCCAGGACATAGAGGCTGCAGTGAGTGGTGATTACACCACTGCACTCCAGCCTGGGTAACTGAGTGAGACCATCTCCAAAAAAAAGAAGAATTCCTTAACTGTTCTATGTCAAGAGCAATGCCCACAATACATTCAATGAGATATCATCTAGCAAGGAAAGTGAACAAATTTTTGTGACGTGAACAATATGAATGAATCTCAAAAATATTGTCCTAGGTCCTGGTGCAGTGGCTCACACATGTAATCCCAGCACTTTGGGTCATTTGAGCCCAGGAGTTCGAGACCAGCCTGGGCAACATGATGAGACCCCCATCTCTACAAGAAATACAAAAGTTAGTTGGGCATGGCGGTGTGAGCCTGCAGTCCTGGCTACTCCAGAGGCTGAGATAGGAGGATGGCTTGAGCCCAGGAAATCGAGACTGTAGTGAGCTGAGATCACACCACTGCATTCCAGTCTGTGTAATAAAGCAAAATCCTGTCTAAAACAATACAAAAAACAAAAACAAAACATTGTCCTAGGCAAAATGAGCTGACACCAGAGTGCATGAGTGCAATTCCATTTACATGAAACTCTTGAACAGGCAAAAAGTAATCTATGGGGATAGAATGCAGAATCTAGTTTTTTTGGGGGGTAGTAATGGACTTCAGCTGGCTAATAGCAACTCATAAGATCTTTTGATATCATTGTCAACTTCTTCTTTTCTTTTTTTTTTGAGACAGAGTCTCCCTCTGTCACCCAGGCAGGAGTGCAGTGGCACAGTTTTGGCTCACTGCAACCTCCACCTCTTGGGTTCAAGCGATTCTCCTGCCTCAGCCTCCCTAGTAGCTGTGACTACAGGTGCCTGCCATCATGACTGGCTAATTTTTGTATTTTTAGTAGAGATGGGGTTTCACCATGTTGGCCAGGCTGTACTCAAACTCCTGATCTCAAGTGATCATCCCACCTGCTGGGATTGCAGGCGTGTGCCACCCACCCAGTCTCTCCTTATTTTAATGGCTCACTGTTAAACATTTACCAGCTCACCACTGCTGGGTGTAGAGGAAGAAAATGAACTGAAAAGCCAGTGAACAAACTTTCTGGAGTGAGGGGAAGGGTTACATGGGTGTACAGAGTTGTAATAGTTCAAGAAGTTGAACACTGGAGAATTGTACATTAATGGCTGATTGCAGTGGCTCATGGCTATAGCCCCAGCACTCTGGGAGGCCGAGACAGGAGGATCACTTCAGCCTAGGAGCTTGAGACCAGCCTGGGTGACATGGGGAAACCCTGTCTCGACAAAAAAAAATACAAAAATTAGCCGGGCATGGTGGTGCATATTTGTGGCCAGGGACACTAGGGAGACTGAGGTGGGAGGATCCCTTGAGCCTTGGGAGGTCGAGGCTACAGTCAGCTTTGATCATGCCACTGAACTCCAGGTTGGGGCCTGGGTGACAGAGTGAAAACTCTCAAAAAAAAAAAAAAAAAAAAAGCCAGGAGCAGTGGCTCACACCTGTAATCCCAGCACTTTGGGAGGCCAAGGTGGGCGGATCACCTGAGGTCAGGAGTTCGAGACCAGCCTTACCAATATGGAGAAACCCTCATCTCTATTAAAAATACAAAACATTAGCCTGTGTGGTGGCGCATGCCTGTAATCCCAGCTACTTGGAAGGCTGAGGCAGGAGAATCGCTTGAACCTGGGAGGCAGAGGTTGCAGTGAGCTGAGATCACGCCACTGCACTCCAGCCTGGGCCACAGGAGCGAAACTCCATCTCAAACAAACAAACAAACAAAAAAAGGGTAAAATAGGATAAAATGGGAAAACAATTGCTGGGCAGAATGGAAGGAACGTGGAAACAGCCATGTCTCTGAAAGAGTTTGTGCTTATCTGAGGCAAGAGGAGCATCCATCTGAATTTTGCGGGGCAAGGAAGAGTAAAACCGAAAAACCCAGATTGTAAAAGCCCAGGAGCAGGTTTCTCTAGGAGCAGTGTTTTGGTCGTGGTTGTTTTTTTTCAAATGGAGTCTCACTCTGTCACCCAGGCTGGAGTGCAGTGGTGTGATCTCAGCTCACCGCAACCTCTGCCTCCCGGGTTCAAGCAATTCTACTGCCTCAGCCTCCTGAGTAGCTGGGATGACAGGCATGTGCCACCACACCCGGCTAATTTTTGTAATTTTAGTAGAAATGGGGTTTCACTATGCTGCTGGATTCGAACTCCTGACCTCAGGTAATCTGCCTGCCTCAGCCTCCCACAGTGCTGGGATTATATAGGCCTCAGCCACCTTGCCCAGTCTGTTTTTCTTTCTTCTTTTTTTTTTTTTTCTAGTCCTTGACACAGGATTGGAAGCCCTTTAACCAGTGTAGAGGTATGGTTACTTCTTTGCCTTCTTAAGAGGACAGTCACAGGTTGCAATTATGTATGTGTATATAATGTATCTTTTTTAAAACATTTCAAAAGCAGTGGTGAGGGGGGCATTCTTTTCTTTCTTTCCTTATTTTTTTTTTTTTTTTTTTTTTTTTTTGGAGACTAAGTATCGAACTGTTGCCTGGGCTGATTCGGCTGGCTGCAACGTCTGCCTTTTGGATTCAAGCGATTCTCCTGCCTCAGCCTACTGAGTAGCTGGGAATACAGGTATGCACCACCAGGCCTGGCTAATTTTTTGTATTTTAGTAAATACAGAGTTTCACTGTGTTGCCCAGGTTTGTCTCAAACTCCTGTTATCCGCCCGCCTCAGCCTCCCAAAGTGCTGGGATTATAGGTGTGAGCCACTGCACCCAGCCCAAATTAAACAAATTTTTAATGAGTCACATCACCAAGTAAATAAAATGACCTCTCTTTCTTTCTTTTTTTTTTTTTTTTTTAAGATGGAGTCTCCCTCTGTCACCCAGGCTGGAGTGCAGTGGTGCGATCTCGGCTCACTGCAACCTATGCCTCCCAGTTTCAAGCGATTCTTCTGCCTCAGCCTTCCAAGGAGCTGGGACTACAGACACACGTCACCACATAGAGATGGGGTGTCACCATATCGGCCAGGCTGGTCTCAAACTCCTGACCTCATGATCTGCCTGCCTCGGCCTCCCAAAGTGCTGGGATTACAGGCGTGAGCCACCGCGCTTGGCCATAAGATGACCTTTCTTATAATAAAGTGTTATGGCTATTGTAGCAAGCAGTAAGGTGGTGCTTCAAAAAGTTCAACATAGAATTACCATATAATCCAGCAATGCCTCCTCAGAACATATACCCAAAAGAAATGAAAGCAAGGACTCAAACAGATACTTGCACACCTGTGTTCACAGCAGCACGATTCACAATGGCCAGAAGATGGAAGCCACCCAAATGTCTAGTGGCAGACAAATGGGTAGGCAAAATATAGTCCATCCACATAATAGAATATTATTCAGCCTTAAAAAGGAGGGAAATTCTAGAAGCCCAGGTGCGGTGGCTCATGCCTGTAATCCCAGCACTTTGGAAGGCTGAGGTGGGCGGATCGCCTGAGGTTGGGAGTTCAAGACCAGCCTGACCAACATGTAGAAACCCTGTCTCTACTAAAAATACAAAATTAGCGGGCGTGATGGCACATGCCTGTAATCCCGGCTACTCGGGAGACTGAGGCAGGAGAATCTCTTGAACCTTGGAGGTGGAGTTTGCGGTGAGCGGCTGCACTTCAGCCTGGGCAACAAGAGGACAAGAGTGAAACCCCATCACAAAAAAAAGGAGAAAAATCCTTTTTTTTTTTAACTGCTCCTTTTTGGAGCAGGGCTACCCGATTGGAAGTATGCCCAGTGTAATCAAGTTGGGAAATTCTAACACAGGCTTTGATGTGCATGCACCTTGGGGACATCTCCCTCAGTGAAATATGCCAGACACAAAAGGACAAAACCTGTGTGATCCCACTCATATGAGGTCCCTGGAATCATCAGATTCACAGGAAGTAGGATGGTGGGCGCCAGGAACTGGGGAGGAGGACAGGGAGTGCGGTTTCATAGGGAAAGTGTTTCAGTTTGGGAAGATGAGAAATTTCTGGAGGTGGTGGGGGTGGGGGTGCGGGTGGAGGTGGTGGTGGTGATGGCGGTGGTTGCACAATCGTGTACGTGCTAAATGCTGCTGAGCTGTGCACTTAAAAAAATGGTTAAATGGCAGGTTTTACGTTATGTGTATTTTATTTATTTACTTATGTTTGAGACAGAGTCTTGCTCCAGGCTGGAGTGCAGTGGCGCAATCTCGGCTCACTGCAACCTCTGCCTCCCGTGTTCAAGCAATTCTCCTGCCTCAGCCTCCCAAGTAGCTGGGACTACAGGTGCGTGCCACCACGCCCAACTAATTTTTTTATTTTTATTTTTAGTAGAGACGGGGTTTCACCATGTTGGCCAGGATGGTCTCGATCTCTTGACCTCGTGATCCGCCCGCCTAGGCCTCCCAAAATGCTGGGATTACAGGCGTGAGCCACCGAGCCCAGCCTATGTGTCTCATATAATAAAAATGTTTTAACATGTGCATAATAGATATCATTTGTCAATTAAATTTTTTAAAATGTGCTACAGCGGTCTTGCTCCGATGAAGGAGGGGGAGTAATTGACACTGTAAGGCGGTGGGCGCTGGGGGCAAGTGTCCACGCTTGCCACAAAGAGTAAATGGACTCTGGGTGGGTCTCGCCCACCGTTCTGGGGTCCTACGGATCCTCTCAGTTCCAGCCTGGGGCCATCGTGGGCGCTCAGGGGTCTGGCTACTCCCCTGCCCACCGGTGCACGCCCATCGCCCCCTCCCTCATCCCTCCATCTCCTCCCCTGCGCCCCCCGCCACGTCTTGTGCCCCAGGCGCACGCGCACCCGCGCCGTGGGAAGGCAAGCGAGTGCGCATGCTCCGGGCACCGCCTCGCGTCGGTGTCCGCCCCTTCCCTCCGAAAGGCGGCCTCGGGGTGCTGCGCAGGTGCAGCAGCTGGGGGGCGGGTCCATCGCGGCTCCCGCGCCCGCTATCGCGAGAGGCCGGCCCGCGATCTTGTGGCCGCCCCTCCCCTCCCCCGGCCTCTCGGACTCCGGCTTCGGCGTCAGCCTAGTTCGGGCCTCGGCGGCGGCGGCGGCGACTCCATCGTCTCAGCCCCGACGCCCCTCGGCTATCCTCGGCCCCGTCCCGCAGCTTCGGCCGTCCGATCCCGCGCTCCCGATCCCGGCCCGCCCCCTATGGGCCCCGGCTAGAGGCACCGCCGCCGCCGGCCCGCGGAGCCCCGATGCTGGCCCGGAGGAAGCCGGTGCTGCCGGCGCTCACCATCAACCCTGCCATCGCCGAGGGCCCGTCCCCCACCAGCGAGGGCGCCTCCGAGTGAGTGGGCAGCGATCGGCCGGGGGGGATCGGGGTGCACGGGGCAGGGGGCCCTCGGGGGAGCACGGGGCGAGGGGTGCAGGGGCAGGGGGTTCTTGGGATCTGTCGGGGGATCGGGGTGCACGAGGCACGGAGCCCTCGGGGGAAGGACAGGGCGAGGGGTGCAGGGGGGTTCGCAAGGGGTGCACGGGGCAGGGGGAGGACGGGCGAGGGGTGCAGGGGGCAGAGGATTCTTGGGATCTGCCGGGAGTTCGGGGTGCACGGGGCAGGGAGCCCTCGGGGAAGGACAGGGCGAGGGGTGCAGGGGGTTTGCAAGGGGTGCATGAGGCAGGGGGTCCTTGAGGGAGGACGGGGTGAGGGGTGCACGGGACAGGAGGTTCTCGAGGGGAGGACAGGGCTAGGAGTGCAGGAATCCCTCGAAAGAAGATGGGGCGAGAGGTGCAAGGGGCCCTCGGAAGAGGACGGGGCGAGGGGTACACGGCGCAGGGGGCCCTCGGGGAGGACTGAGAGAAGGGTGCACGGGGCAGGGGGGCTCTGGGCCGGTGATGGGACTTTGAGCAGTGAGATTGGGCGAGGGAAGGTCCTTGTGGTGGAAAAGATGGGGTGTGGGGCTCCTGATGAGTGAAATTGGGATGAGGGAAGTCTCTGAGCAGTGAAGTTGGGGTGAAGGATGGGAGCAAGGGTCCCTGAGCAGTGTGATTTGGTGAGGGAAGTCCCTGCAGTGCAGAAGATGGGGCGTGGAGCTTTTGAAAAGTGAGATTGGGGTGAGGGGAGTCCCTCAGGAGGAAAATCGGAGTGAGGGGTGTCCCTAAGAGGAGAGAACAGGATGAGGGTCCCTGAGCAGTGAGATCGGGATAAGGGGTGTCTCTAAGAGAGGAGTGTGGGGTCCCTGAGTAGTGAAAGGGGGGTGAGGGGTTCCTAAGAGGAAAGGGCAGAGGGGTGCCTTAGTCATGAGATGAGGGTGAGGGGAGCCCCTGAGTAGGGAAATCGGGGTGCAAGGTGTTCCTGAGAGGGGAGGATGGGGTGAGGGTCCTTGAGGAGTGACATCGGGGTAAGGGCAGGTCAGGCAGCCCTTGAGGAGGGAATTTGGCCAAGCGGTTTCCAGAGGGGACAGGGTGGGGTGAGGGGGTCCCCGAGTGATGAGACTGAGATGAGGTAGGGGTTGCGGGTAGGAGAAGATGGGATGAGGGTCCCTCAATAATGAGATTGGGCCAAGGGAGCTCCCTGTGGGAAAACACAGGGCGTGGAGTCTCTGAGTAGCAGAACAGTGGTGGGTCTTTGAGTAGTGAAATGGGGATGAAAGGAGAGAATGGGGTGAGTGGTCCCTGAATAGTGAAATCTGGGAGATTGGGGGGGTCCATGAGTAATGAGATCAGAATGAGGGGAGATCCCTTTGGGGAAAAGATGGGGTTTGGAGTCCCTAAGTAATGAGATCAGGCCAAGGAGATGTCCTTGCAGAGAGAAGATGGAGTGCAGGGGCCCTGAGTTGTGAGATGGGGTTGAGGGGGTCCCTGGGAGAGGATGGGGCAGGTACCTGTAGGGGAAAGGATCGGCGAGGGGTGTCCTACATAGTGAAATGATAGTGAAGTGAGTCCCTGTAGGGGAGAGATGGGGTGAGGGGGTCCCTATGGGGGAAAGACAGGGTGGGAGGGTCCTTGTGGGGGATGGGTCCCTGAGTGATGAGATCGGGTGGGATGAGAAGGGCACCTAGGGAGCCAGGGTGGTGTGGGGGGGTGTCCCTCGGGGAGAGGATGGGCTGAGGAGGCCCATAGAGAACCAGAGAAAAGGAAAGGGAGGGGAGGACGGGGGGCTCCCGGGGGGTCAGGGTCAAGATATGGGGGGTCCTAGGGGGTCAGGATGGGGTGGGGGACCCTAGAGGGGTCAGGATGGAGGGGCTCTATGCAGGTCAGGGCGGGAGTCCTGGGGCATCTCAGGACAAAGGGGGTCCTAGGGGAGTCAGGACATGGGATCTCTAGTGGGGTGAGGATAGGAGTTCTACAGGGTTCACGATGGGGGGTTTTCTGTGGGAGAGTCTAGTGGGGTCAGGACGGGGGTTCTAGGGGGTCATGTGGGAGTCCTGGGGGGTCATGTTGAGGGGATTCTTGGGGGGTCAGGACAGGGGGTCCCAGGGGAGTCAGGTTGGGCATCTCTGAGAGGGCATCTCCTGCTTGTGGCAGTGCCTGGTGTGTGGAGTCCCCAAAGCTAGAAGCATAGTGAGGGGACAAGGAAGGGGGAGTTCGAGGATTGAGGAGGAGCAGGGGTGACGGGACCCTGCTGACCCCTGAAAGCGGAGGTGGAGATTCTAAAGTGAGTGGACTGGAAAACCCTCGTGAGGGGCTGACCCAGTGCAGAAGCTTTGAGGAGGTGGAGGGCGACGGGAGGCCTGGGTGAAGGAGTCTGAGAAAGGTGCACGCTGGGATGGGGGGTGGTGCGGTGGCAGAATCGCACTGCTCCAGGATGAGGGAGGGGACTGGGTATTGGAGGCACATGCTTGTGGGGTCATGGCAGGGTGACTTCTGCATTCCTGTTCTGCAGGCCGGGGTGAGGCGGGGCGGGACAATTCCTGGGGCCCTTGGCCGGGGTCTGGGTGCCATGCCTGTGGTGTGACCCCACAAAAACCTGGTATTGGGGACTGTGGCATGTCTGGTGGCCTCATCTGCTCAGAGGCCACCTCTGTGGCCAAGATGAAGAAGACTCTTGGTGCCAATGTATGCGAGTCAACACGGTCCCAGCTAGACAGAGGAACCTGCTCCTCATTCTCTGCACAGAACTCACCCAGCACATTCTCTTCCGTGTGGGGTTTGATTTCCATCCCTTAAAGGATCCCCCAAGCGAGGAAGCCAGCTGTGGGGACCCCAAGGTTTTGTTTTGTTTAATAACCACAGTTGAGTTGCCACTGGATTAGTCAGCTGAGTCCAGAATGCATTTTCCATGCTCTGACCAGAACTTGACACCTTCACTCATCCATGGCCGGGCGCGGTGGCATCCCAGCACTTTGGGAGGCCGAGGTAGGTGGACCACTTGAGGCCAGAAGTTCAAGACCAGCCTGGCCAACATGGTGAAACCCTGTCTCTACTAAAAATGCTAAAAAAAAAAATCAGCTGGACATGGTCGTGCACACCTGTAATCCCAGCTACTCCTGTGAGTCCCCCCAACCCTGTGAGTCCGTTCCCTCCTGCCTGGGCCTCCAGGGTCGATGGTGAGAATGGAATGAGATGGTGTTGTGCAGCCCAGGAAGCGGTGTCCAGTCCCCTGCATTCCAGAGAGCTCTTTGCGGCACCCGCCCTGGCGCTGTCGCCTCGTTTCTGGCCTGTGGGCCCCATGGCTCACACTACTTCCAGCTATAGGTGAATAGTGGTCGAACTTGGGAAGCAAAGGTTGTGGTGTGCTGAGATTGTGCCACCGCACTCCAGCCTGGGTGACAGAGGGAGACTCCATCTCAAAAAAGAAAAGAAAAGAAAAGAAAAAGACAGAGTCCTCCTGGGTCCTCTGAGCTGCAGCTTGTCCTCAAGTCCTGAGGTCCGCTAGACTTGGTAGACGGGATCAAGGCAATGTCCTTAGTTCCTGGGGAGCTGCCCCGGATTCTGGTCATTAGTGTGTCTGCTGGAGGTACACAGATGCAATCAGCAGTCCACCCCTTCTTCATTCCCTGCTTCAGTCCCCTCTGTGGCTGTCTACCCTGGCTTTAGGTCCTTCCAGAATTGGGACCACTGGAGATGGCCTGTTCTTCCAAAGAGTTTAGAGCTGCACTGCCTGCTTCAGTAGCCCCTGGCTACGGGCAGCACTAAAAATGAAAATAGTCCAAATCCACAAGAGCACAGGCGCCATGTTGCCATTGTAGATTTCAAAGGCGTAAGATGGAAAAAATGTGAAGCATTCATTCATTTTTCATATTGATTGTATGTTGAAAATGATAACATTTTTGATGGGTTACATCACATGTGTTATTAAAATTAATTTCAGCCAGATGCAGTGGCTCATGCCTGTAATCCTGGCATTTTGGGAGGCCGAGGTAGGCAGATGGCTTGAGCCTAGGAGTTCAAGACCAGCCTGACCAGCATGGCGAAACCTTGTCTCTACTAAAAATACAAAAATTAACCGGGTGTGGTGGCGGGCATTTGTAATTCCAGCTACTTGGGAGACTGAGGCAGGAGAATTGCTTGAACCTGGGAGGCGGAAGTTGCAGTGAGCTGAGATCACACCACCATATTCCAGCCTGGGCGACGGAGTGAGACTCTGTTTCAAAAATAATAATAATTAATTAATTAATTAAAAATAGCCAGATATGATGGCTCACACCTGTGATCCTACCTACTAGGAAGGCTGAGGTGGGAGGATCAGTATTGGACGGGAGTTGGAGGCTGCAGCGAGCTCTGATCGTGCCACTGCACCCCAGCCTGGGAGACAGAGCAAGACTTCATCTCTAAGTAAATAAATACATGAAATCAGTTCACCTGTTCTGTTTAAACATGGGTACTAGAAGATTTCATTTTGTACACATGGCTTCAGTCCCATTTTGCCCGGTGCTGGGTTCATGTGTGCATTGAACTCAATTATCTATCACAGAGAAGTTGTTTCTCCAGGATCTGGTTCCAAGTCAAGGCATTTGTGAAAATAGCTTGCTGTTGAAATTTCCTTGGAAAATTCCTTGAATCACCCAATAAAGTGCAATGTACATGCTTGTTTAAATTTTTTTAAAATGTTTATTGTTTAGAGACAGGGTCTTGCTGTGTCGCCGAGGCTGGAGTGCATTGTCATGATCACGGCTCACTGCAGCCTCCACCTCCTGGGTTCAAGTGATCCTCCCACCTCAGCCTCCTGAGTAACTGGAACTACAGACATGTGCCACCATCCTCAGCTATAAGGTCTTGCTTTGTTGCCCAGGCTGGTCATGCTTTTTTTTTTTTTCTTTGAGACAGTGTTTTCCTCTGCTGCCCAGGCTGGAGTGCAGTGGCAAGATCTCAGTTCACTGCAGCCTCTGCCTCCTGGGTTCAAGCGGTTCTTAAACCTCAGCCTTCCAAGTAGGTGGGACTGCAAACATGCACCACTGTGCCCGCCTGATGCAGCTTTTGCGCCGCGCCTTCTGCCTTCCCTCTTCATTCTCATTCTGTATTCTGAGGCTACTCAGAACACTGTTCCTCCATCTCCTGAAAAGACAGGTGTCCTGGTCTGGGCTCCATTAGACCCATCCTGGTTTCCTCGTCTCCTCCCAAGGTGGTCTGGAGCTTGTGCCTTAGGAAGGAAGCCTCCTGTGCGATGGCTCACACCTGTAATCCCAGCACTTTGGGAGGCCGAGGAAGGCAGATCACTTAAGGTCAGGAGTTTGAGACTAGCCTGACCAACATGCTGAAACCCCGTCTCTACTAAAAATACAAAAACTAGCTGGGCGTGGTGGCATGCACCTGTAATCTCAGCCACTCGGGAGGCTGAGGCAGGAGAATCGCTTGAACTCGGGAAGCAAAGGTTGTGGTGTGCTGAGATTGTGCCACCGCACTCCAGCCTGGGTGACAGAGGGAGACTCCATCTCAAAAAAGAAAAGAAAAGAAAAAGACAGAGTCCTCCTGGGTCCTCTGAGCTGCAGCTTGTCCTCAAGGTCCTGAGGTCCGCTAGACTTGGTAGACGGGATCAAGGCAACGTCCTTAGTTCCTGGGGAGCTGCCCTGGATTCTGGTCATTAGTGTGTCTGCTGGAGGTACACAGCATGGATCCCTCTTTCCTTCTACACCATAAACCCTTCAAGTGCAGGAATCCAGTCTGTGTCCCTCCTGGGGGCCAGTGTGCGCTAAACACGGCCAGGTGGAGTCGTCCTTGGATGCTAACCCCTGCCCTGGGGGTCTCTGCAGGGCAAACCTGGTGGACCTGCAGAAGAAGCTAGAGGAGCTGGAACTTGATGAGCAGCAGAAGAAGCGGCTGGAAGCCTTCCTCACGCAGAAAGCCAAGGTCGGCGAACTCAAAGACGATGACTTTGAAAGGATCTCGGAGCTGGGCGCGGGCAACGGCGGGGTGGTCACCAAAGTTCAGCACAGACCCTCGGGCCTTATCATGGCCAGGAAGGTGAGTGCTGTGGGGTGGGGAAGGTCCCCCTGGAAACAGGCGGGAGGCTGGAAAGGCAGCTGGGTTTCTGCATTCTGACTGGCTCCAGGTTCCATCCCTCATCCTCACCAGGGACTCTAGGTCCTGAGAAAGAGCCCAGCTTCTGGGCAGATCGGAGCAGTGCTGGTCACACCAGCTACACACAGCTGTGCCCTGTGGTGACTGCCTTCTGCCCTGGGTGCTTTAAGGGTGCTTAAAATCGGCATTCCCAGAAAGTTAGCAAGTGGGGATTTCGGGAATATGAGTGTGTTAGGGTTCTCCAGAGAAGAAGCGAGGAAGCGTGTGTGCATGTTTGCATCTGTGCATGCAGCGGGGGTGACATGAGATGATCAGACCATGTTTTTGTTCTGCCTTCTGTATGTTTTTGAGATGGAGTCTCGCTCTATTGCCCAGGCTGGAGTACAGTGGCACCATCTTTGCTCACTGCAACCTCCACCTTCCAGGTTCAAGCGATTCTCTTACCTCAGGCTCCCACGTAGCTGGGATTACAGGCACACACCACCATGCCCAGCTAATTTTTTGTGTGTTTTTAGTAGAGACAGGATTCACCGTGTTGGCCAGGCTGGTCTTGAACTCCTGACCTCAAGTGATCCTCTTGCCTCAGCCTCCCAAAGTGCTGGGATTACAAGTGTGAGCCACCGTACCTGGGCAGGCTTTTCCCTGCAGGACTTCAGCTGACTGGCTGAGACTCACCCACACTGGGGTGGAGTAATCTGCTTTGCTCCGAGTCTGCGGATTTAAAGGTTAATCACATCTTAAAAACATACCTTCCCAACACCCTCTACACTGGCGTTTGACTACCGGGCACCGTAGTCTCACCAACGAGACACATAAAGCTGGCTGTCACCCCACGCTTTGAGGATCTGCAATCTCTGGTGCTGGCGGCCCCCAAGCTCAGTCATCCCGGCTTCTGAGGCATGATGCAGACTCTCTGCTGTATGTTTGAGAATAGCACCCATGGGATAAGGGAGGATGTGACCACTTGGGGATAGTGACTCTTAAACACATAAGCGGAGGACTTCGTGTCGACAGGGTGTTCGGCTCCTCACCTGTGTTCTCCCAGACATAGAACACTGCCTCTTCCTGGAAGCCCACCATCCTGTAGTTCCCCAAGCTGGGGGGACCTGACTGCCCCCAGTCCAGTGGGTCCCCGAGGGTCGCAGCATCGCTTGAGGGCCCTGCGATCCTCGGCAGCAGCGGCTCAGCTCCCGCAGGGATTCAGCTCTGCAGCTCTGTCTTCTCACATCTAGAGCACCGCCCTCCCTCCCTCCTGAAGTCTGTAGCCGTAGACCTGCTATTTCTGTCTCTGGACTGCAGGCAGCCGCTTCCAAACCAGAGCAGCCCTGGAAAGCTCAGGTCCGCCTCCGCCCAAAGCACCAGGAGGAAAAAGGCAAGCGTGTGCTTCACACAGCCACAGAGGGGCCTTGAGACAGAGTGTTGGTCCCTGTGTGTGCCAGGGACCCTCGGGCTTCTCAGGGAGCCCCTGGTGGTCCCTGATGGGCTGGGCAGTGGACATGAACCCAGTACCCGCTGCATCGGCAGCTCCTGCTCCTGCTGACAGGCACAGGGGCGGCCGGGCCCACCTGCAGTTTTACCGTAGCCGGGAAAGGGCCATCTGGGCCTTTAGCCCCGAGGGCAGGTGTGGCTGGGCAGGTTCTGTGGTTTGGTGGGTAGTGATGTCCCAGCATCGGGGTTTCCGTACTGTCCTTCCATCACGAAGGATGTCAGTCACCCTGGGGGAGGCGGGGAAAGGGCACACGGGACTCAGTGCTATTTTTGCAACTTCCTGTGCTTCTGTAACTCTTTCAAAATTAGCTTTTCTTTAAAGTGCCCAAAAACTCGGGGGCGGGAGAGGATGCATTCAGCAGGAGGGCACAGCGTCTCTGGCTGGTATTGCAGGTGGGGCTGCAAGGGTTCCTTTCGTCGCATTTTATTTATTTACTTATTTGTATTTTTAAGTATTTACTTATTTTTGAGATGGGGTCTCACTCTCACCCAGGCTGGAGTGCAGTGGTGCGATCTTGGCTCACTGCAACCTTCGCCTCCTGGGTTCAAGCGATTCTCCTGCCTCAGCCTCCTGAGTAGCTGGGATTACAGGAATGCGCCACCACGCCTGGCTAGTTTTGTATTTTTAGTAGAGACGGGATCTCTCCATGTTGGACAGGCTGGTGTCGCCATTGCACTCTAACCTGGGCGACGGAGCAAGACTCCATCTCAAAAAAGGAAAGACAGTGTTCTTTAATCCTTCATCCACTGTGCTGGGTGGAATTCTGAAATTCTGCAGAGGACGGTGTGAATTCCACACAGAGTTAGTACAGACTTATCTGCAAACAGATGATCTTATCATATCTCCACACCCAGAGCTTCTCGGAGGACTGCACGTACCCCGCTCTGGGGCCAGCAGCACTCTGGTCCCTTTGGTTGGCAAGCGTTGTCCCAGCCTGTGTGATGTGCTCCAGGAGGGCAAGGGACCCATTTGAAGGCCTGAGGAAACCAGTGTCAGTTTGTTGTTTTCCTTTTCTTGTTTTGAGACAGGGTCTCACCCTGTCGCACTGGCTGGAGTGCGGTGGCGTGATCACAGCTCACTGCAACCTCTGTCTCCAAATGATTCTTGTGTCTCAGCCTCCTGAGTAGCTGGGATTACAGGCATCCGCCACCATGCTGGGCTAATTTTTGTATTTTTAGTAGACACGGTGTTTCACCATCTGGGCCAGGCTGGTCTTGATCTCTTGACCTTGTGATCCCCCCGTCTCGGCCTCCCAAAGTGCTGGGATTACAGGCGTGAGCCACCGCGCCCGGCCCTGTGTGTGTTAATTTTTTTTAATCTCCTGTAGAGATGAGGTCTCAGTATGTTACCCAGTCTTGAACTCCTGGCCTGAAGCGATCCTCCCGCCTCAGCCTCCCTAAGCACTGGAATTACAGATGTGAGCCCCTGTGCCTGGCTCTCTTCTGATTTTTGACAACAGCTAATTCAGAATGTCTGGAAACACCGTGTGGGCCACACGTGACTCTTGGCTCCAGCCAACCCAGGAGCTGTCAGTTTCTGATCCGTGATTTATGACGTTGCTGAGATCATTCCAGACCTAGCCCTTCAGGGTGGCAGCCCGGTCCTCCTCTCCGCCTTCGGCTCTCTCGGACACTCAGCGAAGCCCTTTCCCCTCTTTTCCTACTCTGAATCCCCCAATCCTGCCCCACCCCTGACTCAAATTCCTCATTCTTCTGTAGAATGAGGCTTCACCTCCGAGCCAGGCCTGGTGTTCAGAGTTAACCCCTGACACCATCCGTATTAATCAGCTATTAGAGCTGGCACGGCTGGGCAGTGGTGTCCTGGAAAGAACACGAGCCCTACTGTTCCCCGAGGCCAACCCCCTCCTGACTTAGCAGCTAATGCCACCGGGAACGTGGCTCTGAGGCTCTGAACCTGCGCTTGCTCCATCAGCAGGACAGGGACAGTACACCCATCCCCGGGGGTTGGGTTGTCAGGGTGATCTACAGAGGGTGCAGGGGCTCACAAATGCCCCCTCCCTTCCTGTGTGTCTGTCTTCCTTTCCCCCGCATACGCTCAGTGGCGGCTACCCGTTCATCTGGAACGCTTGCTTGACAGGCCCCAAGTATTACAGAACCATTAAAACAGATCACGCCGCAGCTGCCCTGTGCAGACCGGCCTCCCGCGTCTCTGCTGTTTACTACAGCTTTTCCAGAAAGCCTCTTGCTTGTGACGGCATTTCACATTAGGGGCTCCCGGGTTCCAAGGCCCCTGGGATTCCTTCCAGGCCTGCCAAGTCTTGTCCGCCACTTCCTCTTCTCATCCTAAATCACCGCTCACAGACGGACAGCCGAACACGCGCGCCTTCCTGCTGCTTGTCACCCATCTGTGGCTCCTTTGAAGTTTCTTGTCAGGAGCTGTGCCGTCCAAGACAGCAGCCCCCGGTCAGGTGTGGCTACCAGGCTCTTAATATGCGGTCAGTCCAGATGTGCTGAACGTGAAAGACACCTGCCAGGCTTCAGGGGCTTAGTGTGAAAACAGATGTGGCTGTTTCGAGTAAATGTCCCGACCGTCACGTGAACATCCGAGCCTCAGTACCAGGCCCTTGCAGAATAGGAGTGGGCACTAACACCTCTCGGATACGGCCTGGCTGGAGGGGGGGCATCCTGGGGTGCTGGGGTGACCCTGGGGCCTGTGGGGGTCACCGTGAGGGAGCGGAGGAGCCGAGGGGACCCCGACTGGAGCTGGATTCTGCAGGCTGGCCTGAAGGAAGAAGCCAGAGTGAAAGGGGCAGGGGGTGCCAGGGCCAAGTCAAGGTGGGGTGATGCTTTGCCCGAGGAGCGGCTGGGCAGGGGGAGCTGGGCACTGTGCCCCTGGGCCCCACCATGCTTCTCAAGGTCACAGGCCTAGAGCGGGGGCGCTCCCCTCACATGCCCTGTGCCGTGGCGACGGTCAGCATCCTGCTGCCCCGAACGCAGCACGGGCTCCTTCATGCCTCCGTGCCCGTCGACAGGCGGCTCTTTGTCCCTCTGCCTGAACACCCTCCCCCATCTCCTCCTCATGGCGGCTCTGTCCTTCCTCGAGACCCAGCCCCCTGTCACCTCCTTGCTGCTGCTCCCCGTGCACCCGGGTTGCTTCTCCTTGGCGGCATTTCTGCCACATCAAGGTGGTTTCACTCATGCTTGTTCCTGTCCTGACCCCGGGTCTCCTCCAGCTCCAGGCAGGAGCCGTCTCTGTGTTTGGCTGCCCCATCACTGACTGCACGGCCGGGACTGGCTTTGCCCCCGTGGTGGATGAGTGGGACCATGTCTTTTTCTTGTCTTATTGCTGTGGCTGGAGGGGACGCTTATTCACCACGGTGCCGGCCCACAGCCTCAGGCTGCTTGTTGCTGCACTGGGGGTCCTGGCTCTCCTGGGGCTTGTCCATGGGGTTCAGGGTTGCCTGTGATGTTTTACCTGATGTCCTTTCTGCATTTTTTTTTTTTTTGAGATGGAGTCTCACTGTTGCCTGGGCTGGAGCGCAGTGGTGTGCACTGCCATCTCCACCTCCCAGGTTCAAGGAATTCTCCTACCTCAGCCTCCTGAGTAGCTGGGATTACAGGCACCCGCCACCATGCCCGGCTAATTTTTGTATTCTTAGCAGAGACAGAGTTTCACCGTCTTGGCCAGGCTGGCCTTGAACTCCTGACCTTGTGATCCACCCGCCTTGGTCTCTCAAAGGGCTGGAATTACAGGTGTGAGCCACTGCACCCAGCCCATAACAGTTTTACAGTATTCCATCACCCCAAAAACAACCCATTCACCCCCATCCCCTCCTCCAGCCCCCGGCACCCATGCATCCCCCACCGCCGTCTCTGGATTGGCCTGTCCTGGACATTTCGTATTAATGGGATCGCACACTGTGTGGCCTTTTGTGTCTGGCGTCTCTCACTAAGTGTGGCATCCTCATGGTTCATCCACGCCATGGCCCGAGTCAAGGCCTGGTTCCTTTTCATGGCTGAGTGCTGTTCCGGTGAGGGGCTGGGCTGTTGGGTTGGCCTGTTCTGCTCTGGATGGACGCCTGGCTTCTTTCCACCCTCCTGCTGTGAATCATGCTTCAGTGAGCACTTGTGGACAAGTCTCAGCTTGGATGTACATGTCCACTTCTCCTAGACGGACACCTTGGGGTGGAATTGCTGAGAGGAAGGGGCGGGGCTGAGTTCATCTTGACCGCTGTTGTGAACGCCTGCAAAGTGGAGGCCCCAAATGCCCTCATCCCCTTTCCGCGTGCCCCTAAGTAGCTGGTCTCACCCCCTCTCCCCTGGCAGCTGATCCATCTGGAGATCAAGCCAGCCATCCGGAACCAGATCATCCGCGAGCTGCAGGTCCTGCATGAGTGCAACTCTCCCTACATCGTGGGCTTCTACGGGGCCTTCTACAGCGACGGGGAGATCAGCATCTGCATGGAGCACATGGTGAGTGCGCCCGAGGTCCGGGCCAGCAGTGGACAGGGCAAGGCCCACATTGGAACAGAGGCTCCCCTTCACAGCCCCTTTCCTTGCAGGCCACAGTGCGTCAGCTTCCAGAGGATTCTTCTCGGGCAGTTGCTGCTGGTTTTGTTTTCTGAGATGGAGTCTTGCTCTGTCTCCCAGGCTGGAGTGCAGCGGCGCGATCTCGGCTCACTGCAACCTCCACCTCCCGGGTTCAAGCCGTTCTCCTGCCTCAGCCTCTTGAGTAGCTGGGATTACAGGCGCCTGCCACCATGCCCGGCTAATTTTTGCATTTTTAATAGAGACGGGGTTTCACCATGTTGGCCAGGCTGGTCTTGAACTCCTCACCTCAGGTGATCCGCCTGCCTCAGCCTCCCAAAGTGCTGGGATGACAGGCGTGAGCCACTGGGCCTGGCTGATGATTTTGTTTTTAAGCACTCACGCCCCCCTCCCAGCTTTGCTTTTTCTCTTGCTGTATCAAGGTGTCACTCTCTGACAGCAGAGAGGGGCAACACTCCCATTTTGGGAGGCACGTAGGTTGTTTCCATCTCAAATAACATGGCACTGACTTTCCCAGGCAAACCTGTGACGTGAAGCCCTCTAAGGGAATTGCTGGGTTCCAGGGCATATGAAGTTAAAAATTGATCACTATCAGGCTGGGCACAGTGGCTCATGCCTGTAATCCTAGCACTTTGGGAGGCTGAGGTGGGAGGATCACTTGAGCCCAGGAGGTTGAGACTACAGTGAGCTATGATCACACCACTGCACTCCAGCCTGGGCAGCAGAGTGAGACGCTGTTTCAAAACAAAACGGATTACGATTTCTAAACCGCCTTCTCAGGAATGTGTGGCAGTGTGAGCTTGTCAGGGCGGGCCTGTGTGCCCCCAGCTCAGATCTGTGGTGTCAGTCTCTAGGGTCGGGCACAGGCACCCCCTCCATTGACTCCGACGTGCCCCGTGGTTAAGACACTGTGGCATTGAAGCCCAGAAGTGGGTGGGATTGGGTGTAACAAAAGGAGAAGAGGCCAGAGCTCAAGGCCCCAGAGGAAATGCTGCCAACCCCGCCAAACTGAGCTCGGCAGCTATCAGACCGCCCGCCGCACGGCGCCCTTTGCAAAACCAGAATGCCTGGGTGATACCCTGCAAACGTGCGATTCCCTTTGACAGTTTTGTAATGAAGGCAGGAAGTGACTTTGAGCAAGGCCCCCACGGAGCCATGTGACCCGAGCAAGGCAGCACCCGGCTTAGAGCCCCTTTCCCCGCCTGCGAGGCAGACCTGCTATCTGCCCTGCTGCTCGCAGAGTCACGGTGCTGGTACCATCAAAGGTTGAGGAAAGATGAGGAAGCACTTTGTGGTCTGAGGAGGCCCCTCTGTCGTATAGTGCTCCCCCTTCCTCCTCCTCCTCCTCGCCTTCCTCCTCTTCCCCCTCCTCCTCGAGCCCGGCAGGCACCCTTACTACTCAGGAGCTGTGTCTGTGCTCCCCTCGTGTGGCTGACTCAGCTCTCGAGCCCCCTGCTTCCCATGCAGAAAAGGGAGAGCGTCACAACCCACCCCCACCTTCTGTTCTTGGTGAATTTAAAGTGGGGGTTCCCAAGCTGGGCGCGGTGGCTCACAGCTATAATCCCAGCACTTTTGGAGGCCGAGGCGGGCGGTTCACAAGGTCAAGAGACCGAGACCATCCTGGCCAACATGGAGAAACCCCGTCTCTACCAAAAATACAAAAAAAATTTGCAGGGCATGGTGGCGCATGCCTGTAATCCCAGCTACTCGGGAGGCTGAGGCAGGAGAATCGCTTGAACCTGGGAGATGGAGGTTGCAGTGAGCAAAGATCATGCCTTTGCACTCCAGCCTGGGTGACAGAGCGAGAACCCGTCTCAAAAAACAAACAAAAACGTGACTCACACCTATAACCCCAGCACTTTGGGAGGCTGAAGTCGGTGGATCACTTAAGCTCAGGAGTCCATGACCAGCCTGGGCAACACAGTGAAGCCCATCTCTACAGAAGTCCAAAAATTAGCTGGGTGTGGCAGCACGCGCCTGTCATCAGCTACTCGGGACAAGAGTTGCTTGAACGCTGGAGGGGGAGGTTGCAGTGAGCTGATTGCACCACTGCACTCCAGCCCGGGTGACAGAGAGAGACAAAAAAAAAAACATGGAGCATGTTGACTTGAAAGCATCAGGTGAGCCCTGATGGGGCAGCATCCTAGGTATTAAAAACCTCAAAGGGGGACATCCCGACATCCTCACCGGTCCTGTGAACCCTCTACATGCTAAAGGATGCCCTCAGAATTCACCCGAGTGAATTCCGTGGTGGGGCCTGCTCAACACCTGGGTCATTCCCTCCCAGGCCTCCCCAGTGAGCCAAGGCAGGCAGCTTAGCGCCATGGCTGAGGATGGGCGCCCAGGTCAGGCCTTGGTCACACCACTCACTCTCACCGCAGGACTTGGGACAGGACTCTTGCCGCTTCTGCTGTGAAGTCGAGGGAGGCGGTAGTCCCTGCTGGGGTGAGGACCACGTGAGCTCCTCCCGGGACGGCAACCCACCACATGCAGGGTGTTCCATCCGTGTCCTGGCTGCTGCGGCCATTTCCCTCTATTTCTACGTTATTTTCCCATATTTCTATGCCATCTTTATTTTGCATTTCTTTCTTTCTTTCTCTGGAGGGTGGGGGGTACAAGGTCTCTCTCTGTCACCCAGGCTGGAGTACAGTGGCATGATCCAAGCTCACTGAAGCCTCAACTTCTTGGACTCAAATGATCCTCCTGCCTCAGCCTCCCGTAGCTGGGACTACAGGTGTGCCAGCACACCTGAGTAGTTTTTAAGTTTTTTTGTACATATGGGATCTCACTGTATTGCCCAGGCTGATCTTGAACTCCTGGGCTCAAACGATTCTCTCGCCTCAGCCTCCCAAAGTGCTGAGATTACAGGCGTGAGCCACCGCGCCCAGTCCTGCATTTATCACCTGTTGGTGACTGGAGCTTAGGAACAGCACGGCTGGCTGCTTCCCTGGGGCCTGAATCTATTACTGGATAACTCAGGGCAGTAACCCGGAGGACACCGGGGCATCATGGAATGGGAGCAGATAGCCAGTGGCTTATGGACCTCGTAGAGGTGTCCTTGGCCTTCCTAGGGGTCTTAGTCAAATCAGAAGAATGCCCGTCCTTGTTCTGCGGTAATGGAAAGTAGACGTGTCCATCAGTAAGGGCGTGATTAAAGAATGATATTTGGCCGCTTTGCAGTGGTAAAGTGAAATCCACAAGGGCGTACTGAATGGGAACATCCCCCAAGTCCACTGTTAGTGTTGGGGAGGGGTGGATGCAGAAAACAACATAGCGTCAGCCCGTTCATTGATTTATTGTATTTCTAAGTCAGGGTCTTGCTGCATTGCCCAGGCTGGAGTGCACTGGTGCTACCCTCTCACCTCAGCCTCCTGAGTAGTTGGGACTACAGGCATGAGCCACCACGCACAGCTAATTTATTTGCTTATTTTTGTTGAGATAGGGTCTCTCCATGTTGCCGAGGCTGGTCTTGAACTCCTGGCCACAAGTGACCCTCCTGCCTCAGCCTCCCAAAGTGCTGGGATTATAGGTGTGAGCCCACTTTGATGTTATTTTAAACTCTGGCTGGGCAAACAAGCCTTTATTTTTTCTGAGATGGAGTCTTGCTCTGTCACCCAGGCTGGGGTGCGGTGGCGCAATCCCGGCTCACTGCAACCTCCACCTCCCGGGTTCAAGCGATTCTCCTGCCTCAGCCTCTCATGTAGCTGCAATTACAGGTGCGCGTCACCACACCCTACTCATTTTTGTATTTTTAGTAGAGTCGGGGTTTCATCATGTTGGCCAGGATGGTTTTAAACTCCTGACCTCAGGTAAGCTGCTCGGCCTCCCAAAGTGCTGGGATTACAGGCATGAGCCACCGCGCCCGGACTGCAAGCATGCCTCTAATCCCAGTGCTTTGGGGGGATCTCATGAGCCCATTAGGTCGAGGCTGCAGTGAGCGATGATTGAGCCACTGCTCTACAGCCTGGGCAACAGAGCGAGCCCTGGGTCTCAAAAACTAAAGTCTGTATTTCCAAATGCACAGCTAGATCTTCGGGCTAGGTAGAATGGCTCACTCCTGTAATCCCAGCACTTTGGGAGGCTGAAGCAGGAGGACGTCTTGAACCCAGAAGTTTGAGAGCAGCCTGGGCAACGTGAGGAACCCCTATCTCTATAAAAAATCAACGGGACATGGTGGTGCGCCTGTAGTCCCAGCTACTTGGGAGGCTGAGGTGGGAGGATCGCCTGAACCCAGGAGGTCGAGGTTGCAGTGAGCCAAGATCACACCACTATGCTGCAGTCTGGGCAACCCCTGTCAAAGAGAGAAAGAGAAAGAGACAGACAGAGAGAGAGAAAAAAGGAAAGGAAGGAAGGAAAAGAAGAGAGAGCGAGATGATCTGAACATTATAAGTCACACTTCTGGGGAGAATAGTGGAAGTGATGATGGGGGATCCAGGTTATTGATCAACATTTGAGGTTTTTTTTTTTTTTTTTGAGATGGAGCCTGGCTCTGTTGCCCAGGCTAGAGTGCAGTGGCACAATCTCGGCTCACTGCGATCTCCGCCTCCCGGGTTCAAGCGATTCTCCTGCCTCAGTCTCCCGAGTAGCTGAGATTACAGGCACCCGTCACAACCCCAGCTGGTTTTTTGTATTTTTTAGTAGTAACGGTTTCACCATGTTGGCCAGGCTGGTCTCGAACTCCTGACCTCAGATGATCTGCCTGCTTCGGCCTCCCTGAGTGCTGGGATTACAGGCGTCAGCCACCGTATCCAGCCCATATTTGAATTTTTTTATGAGACAAATGTGTTCCCCTACTACCTGTGTAACAAAATTACAAGAACATTTTCAGCATCACACACACACACACACGCACACATACGCACAATAAAAGTGTGTGGTCATGCACAAAGAGTGAGATTTGGGGTCAGCAATGCACAGTTGCAGCATTCCCCGCACCACATCCTGTCTCTGTGACTCAGACAAATTGCTTACCCTGCCAGACTTCGGTCTTTAGAGCTGGAGGCCTACCCTTCGCAACCCAGGGCAGTTCTGCCTGCCAGGAGACACCTGGCACTGTCTGGGGACATTTGCAGTTGTCACGACGAAGGGGGTGTGTGCTCCTGGTGTGGAGTGGGTGGAGGCCAGGGATGCTATTCAGCACCCTGCAGTGCCTGGGGCGGCCCCACCCCAGGGAGTGATCTGGCCCCGATGTCACCGTGGAGAGAGCTGGCTACAGAGAGAGGGAGGCTCCTGTGAGGCGTCTTCCACCAGCTCCTGAGGTTTGCAGCGGTGCACTCAACCTGCTCTAATCTCCTGGGAAGGATACTTTGAAATTCCTCCCTCAGCAAACATTGATTGCAACCCTGTGGAAAGTGTGGGGGTCGGGGCTTACAGGATTTCATTGCTTGCGGTGGTCTGTTTTTCACCACCCTGCCACTTTGAAGTTGTTGGTTTCTTTCTGGTTTTTGTTTTATTGAGACAGGGTCTTGCTCTGTCATCCAGGCCGGAGAGCAGTGGTTCAATCTCGGCTCACTGCAACCTTGACCTCCTGGATTCAAGGGATCATCCCACCTCAGCCTCCCGAGTAGCTGGGACTACAGGTGTGCACCACCACACCTGGCTAACTTTTGTATTTTTTGTAGACATGGGGTTTCACCATGTTGGCCAGGCTGGTCTCGAACTCCTGACCTCAAGTGATCCGCCTGCCTCAGCCTCCCAAACTGCTGGCATTACAGGTGTGCGCCACCGCGCCCAGCCCACATCCAGCCTCTTTTTAAAATAATTCTTTTAAGTTGGATTGATAAAAACCAAGAATAGAAGTAACTTCCCCCTGGCCCTGGCTCACCGGAGCTCCTGTCCTAGCAGCTCCTCCTGGGCTGTCTGAGGCCCCGCCACACCCGCCCTTCAGCCTCTGTGTCTGTGTTTTCATCCTGGAGCTGGTGGATGGAGTCACGTGTGTGCTTGAGAGGACTCAAAGCATGTTGGGTTTTCCAGAACTTCCCTCAGCCTTTCTCTCCGAGCCTAGCTGGGCAGGAGTGGCCAGAGAGCAGCGACCCGGGCGTCCCTGAGTCCGGGATTTCTCACCTGCCTCCTCCCCGCCACTTGAACAAAAGCCATCCCTGGGAAGGCTGGGTGTTGCAGGAGTCCCGGAGCCGCATAGGGGGAAAATTCTGGCTCCCCCTGCCCGCCTCTCCAGCCCCAGTTCCTCTTTCCTCTCTGCTCAGCTCAGAAGAGACGCATGCTAGGCATGTGGCAGTGGGAACTCAGCCTGTCCCCGACTTCTGTTGTGGGGGTGGCCTGGCAGGTGTGTCTGGAGCCTCTACCTCTAAGAAGGCACCTCGGGTGGCTCCCAGGGCCTGGGGTTTTGGCGTTCAGGAGCTTTGGTCCCTAGATTTGTTGCCAGGCAGCCTTGGGCAAGACGGGGAATTTCTGTTTCCTTGTTTGTGACTTGGATATGGGGCCACACCCAGGGACCGGCCTACCTGGGATTACTTGTTCCCAGGCCCTCCGCAGGATGCCTGGCACAGGCTGTGGGAGGGGCCGAGGTTACCGTCACCTGGGCTGGCCTCACTGGGGTCCCTCCTGCAGTCCATGCACCCTACCGGCATCCGGTCCCACTTGGCCTGGCCTTTCCACCCTAGGCGGCAGGGACAGGCACAGAGCAGGTGCCCAGAAGTGGAGCCGCAGGGCTCAGCTAGGGAACCCTGTGGGGATCTGGACAGGCACACGCTAAACTGCCGCCTCCTCCTACGTGGGGCAGCGCTCGAGTCTCCACGCCCTCATGTTCCCCTTCCCTTCACGTGCTGGGAAGAGGACCCAGGCCCGAGAAACTGGTTTCCAGCCCGGCTGTGTCCCATGCCACTCAGACAAGCCCAGAGTGCAGGCTGCGGGGAGTGCGGGCCCCACAGCTGGCTGAGCACCCGGCCAGGACTCGGGCTGGACCCGGAGCAGAGCCTCTGCCCCAGCGACCTCAGGAGGGCAGAGTTACACAACTGATTCCGGGATGGGATGGGAGGCGGGGGCACCCTGGGCCCTGTTCCTTCCCCACCTTTGGGGGTGGGTGTGCGGACTGAAGGCAGAACTGTCGAAAGCTCCCCAGCCCTTGGCCAGTGGGTGGAGTTGGGCTCTGGCCTCTGCTTCTGGTCAGGAGGCAGACCACCCCCTCGCCTGGAGTTGGGGATGCGTCCGTGGCTTCCCAGCCACCTGTGCAGAGCCTGCACTCACTCCTTGTGTGCCCTCTAGGATGGCGGCTCCCTGGACCAGGTGCTGAAAGAGGCCAAGAGGATTCCCGAGGAGATCCTGGGGAATGTCAGCATTGCGGTCAGTCCCGTGGCAGACCCGCCTCGTGACCCCACCCACGCTCTGCGCAGACCTCTTCCATGCGGCCAGGCTTCCAGGACCCACTCACCGTGTGGTGGGGGTTAGGGTGGCCCCTGCAGAAACACAGCAGCCAAGGCTGCAGCCACCCCCTGTGGAGCTTGAACAAGTGACATCCCTTTTGGGGCCCGAGGTCACCATCTGCGGAAGGGAGATGTGAGGTCCCTCCTCACTTAGTATTCCCTGTTTGCCATGCTGGTCCCTTCTTGCCCTCATGGCAGGGGGATGCTGGCAGCTGGCACGTTGCAGGGGACAGGAGCTTGTTGAAGGGGAAACCCTGGGGTGAGAGGTGGGACACCAGGACATCTAGACACACTCCCTGCGTGCTGTTAGAACTGCCACCAGGCCCAGCGGCAGGGCGGGGTGGGGCGGGGCAGGGCGGGGCTTCTCTGCTGCTGGGTCTCCAGCCAGCCACTCCGCAGAGCCTTGAGGTCTCAGAAGACTGCGCGTTTCTTCTAGGAGCTTACGCCTTGCCCATTGCAGGGGAGTCCCGTGAGCCGCAGGCCGTGTGCTGCCAGACATGGCGTTTCACAGTTGAAAGCTGCCGTCAGCGCCGCCCCTGTTAATTGTTTCACTTCTCGGCATATTCCTTCCAGGGTGGGCCTGGGGGAAACAGCGCCCTTCCCAGGCACCCTTACCCTGTCCCATCTGGGGGCCCTTAGCACAGTCCCTGGGACCCCAGATGCGTGACAGATGCTGCCCTTCTGGCTGGTGTGGGTGAACCCGGCAGCCCGTCTACTCCCAGGTTGTGGGCCACTGCCTCAGCTTCTGTGGGGCTCAGCCACGTGCTCTGATTCAGAGGTAGTAATGGCATCACCACCCTGCAGCCAGGTGGGAACCGGGGTTCACTCGCACGCACCGGCACGGGCCCTCCGAATTGTCTTGCCTCTGCCTTCGCTGGCTCCACCCCAGCAAGCTCAGCACAGCCTGAAATAGGGTTCCCGCCTCGGGTCCCTCGCTCCGGCTCTGGCTGCTCAGGTCCGACCCCTGGGCCAGGTCAGGAGTTAGGCCCCGGTGGCCTTGTCCCGTGACCCCCTCGGCACTCCCCTGCAGGTCCTCCGGGGCTTGGCGTACCTCCGAGAGAAGCACCAGATCATGCACCGAGGTAAGACCCAGCCTACCTGCCCCAGAGCCCCGCGGGCCGGAGGGCAGCTGTCAGGCGCCCCTCACCCGCAGCTTGTGCTCCCCCCACAGATGTGAAGCCTTCCAACATCCTGGTGAACTCTAGAGGGGAGATCAAGCTGTGCGACTTCGGGGTGAGCGGGCAGCTCATCGACTCCATGGCAAACTCCTTCGTGGGCACGCGTTCCTACATGGCCGTGAGTCCCCCAGTTCTCCTGCCTCCCACACGCTTTCCCAGCTCCTTGGCGGGCAAGCGCTCCTACGTGGCTGTTCCCGCCCCAGCCACACCCACCCTCCCATCAGCTCTCCCTACTTGCCACAAGGCTTCCCTAAAGCCAGTGCCTCCTAGATACAACCTGCTTTTCGGATTCCCCTTGCTCTTTATTTTTTATTTGTATTTCCCAGGCTGCTCATGAATTCCTGGGCTTAAGTGACCCTCTTGCCTCGGCCTGCCAAAGTGCTGGGATTCCACCAGCACTGAGCCACCTTGCCAAGCCAGATTTCCCCTTCCCGTTGGAATTCTCGCGTAGCTTTTTGTCTCTAGCAGTGCCTACCAGGTTTCTTTCTTTTTTTTTTTTTTTTTTTTTTTGAGACAGTCTTGCTCTGTTGCCCAGGCTGGAGTGCAGTGGCGCGATCTTGGCTCATTGCAACCTCCGCCTCTCGGGTTTAAGCAATTCTCCTGCCTTGGCCTCCCAAGCAGCTGGGACTACAGACACGCGCCACCACACCTGGCTAATGTTTTTATTTTTAGTAGAGACAGGATTTCAGCATTTGGCCAGGCTGGTCTCAAACTCCTGACCTCAGTTGATCCACCCGCCTCAGGCTCCTAAAGTACTGGGATTACAAACATGAGCCACCTCACCTGGCCTCTTTCTTTTTCTTTTTCTTTTTTTTTTTAATTTGTTTTTTTTTTTTTTTTTTTGAAACAGAGTCTCTGTTGCCCAGGCTGCAGTGGTATAATCTCAGCTCATTGCAACCTCCACCTCCTGGGTTCAAGCAATTCTCCTGCCTCAGCCTCCCGAGTAGCTGGGACTACAGGTGCCTAAGCCTGGCTAATTTTTTGTATTTTTAGTAGAAATGGGGTTTCACCATGTTGGCCAGGATGGTCTTGATCTCCTGCCCTTGTGATCCTCCTGCCTCGGCCTCTCAAAGTGCTGGGATTACAGGCGTGAGCCACCGTGCCCAGCCTGGACTCTCGGGTCTTTGAGGAAATGAGGGGATTCCAAAGTCTGCCCAGTTGAGCCTCAGAGCGGGTCTGAGACGTTCGCGTGGAGAAGGAGCCCTGCTTCCTGAGCCCGTTGTCCATTCCCAAAAGCGCAGAGCATGGTGGGTTCTTCAGGAGCTGCGGCCAGCACCTGCTCCAGGCCAGAGGCTGGGGGCTCTTCAGCTGCCAGAGGCCCCGGGTGGGTGAGCTGGGAGGTGGAATCGGTAAGGCTCTCTCCATCGGGTGTTAGCCATGGACAGGGTGACTGGGGCTGGAAAGGGCAAGCCTGCCCTGCCACCCAGCCCTCTCAGGTTCCAGCTGCCATCCCACCCCTCTGTTGCCTTTCTTCCCGCCTCTGCTGTCTTTCTTCCCGCCTCTGCTGCAGCCGGAGCGGTTGCAGGGCACGCACTACTCCGTGCAATCAGACATCTGGAGCATGGGCCTGTCCCTGGTGGAGCTGGCCATCGGAAGGTACCCCATCCCCCCACCTGACGCCAAGGAGCTGGAGGCCATCTTTGGTCGGCCCGTGGTCGACGGGGCAGAAGGAGAACCTCACAGCATCTCACCTCGGCCGAGACCCCCCGGGCGCCCCATCAGCGGTATGGCCTCAGTCTGCCACTTCTGGTCTGGACGGGCAGTACCCGGCGCAGGGCCTGCTGTGCCGGGACTAGCAGCTGCCTCCCCTCTGGCCCCTGTCGCACCACCTGTCCCCCTGGATGGTGCCGACTGCGGTCAGCAGTCCTCAGATGGTCCTGGGGTTTCCAGAGACAGAGCTGGAAGCGGCGAGCACCCCAGACCTGTTCTGCCCGGGGCAGCTGCCCCTGCCGTTGCCAGCTGGAGGGATCTGGGCACATGGCTCTGCCGCCAGGCGCCTGGGCCCTTGCATTTTCCAACATTTTCTCCTGAAAGCACTCAAACAGACAAAGGTGGAAGGCATTGGCCACCACAGAGCCCAGACCCTGCAGGTGACACACTCCTGTGTGCGGCCCAAGCCTTCCAGGGAGCCCCGAAGTAGACAGCTGACTTGGCATGTCCCTCGGTGGCCTGCTGGCTCCAGCCCCAACACACGCAGGAGGGAACGCAGCCTGGGAGGGGGTGGGAGGGCACAGACCCTGGGGACAGCTGGGCTTGCAGAGAACAATCCGGTGCTTAGGGCAGGCACCTTGGAGAGGGAGCTTCCAGTCCCCAGCCAGAGATGTCCGAGCGGACACTTCCACCGTCTGAAGGGTAGCCAGGGAGCAGGCCCATCTCCAGCACAGAATCACAGGAGGGTCCTGTGATTTTTTTTTTTTTTTTAAGTCAGACATTAGGGAGAGTTAGTAAGTTAGACCCTAAAGGACCCCATAGCGGACTACAGTTGGTTTTAAAACCTCGTTTCTAAACTAGAAAGCATACACCCCACAACTCACTCATTTAAGGTGAGCAGTTCAGCAGTTTTCATTCACACACTGCTGGACCCCATCACCTCTAATTCCAGAACCTTCTCAGTGCCCCGTCTGAATCAGCCATCACTCTCCATCCGCTTCCTGCCTCTGTGGACCGACCTGTCCTGGGCATTGCACAGAAATGGGGTCACACACTGTGTGGCCTCCTGGGTTTTAGGTGTGGCTTCTGTCCCTGAGAGCAGTGTCCTCAAGGCTCATCCACGCCGTGGTGGGTGTCACAGCCTGGCTCCTTTTGCTGTGAGAAGGTGATTTTCACAGCACTGGCAAACCCACTTCTTCCCCTGCAGCCAGACTGCTGTGAAGTCTTGATCTCATCCCAGGGAGAGTCCCCAAGTGCTAGTCCTCAGGCCTGGCCCTGGCCCCTCCCAGCCCCAACTCCTGGGTGGTATATGGGCCCCTTGCACGCCTGCCAGCCCCGCCCCCAGCCCATGGCCCCAGCCCGCCTGCCCATTTAGCCACAGGAGCAGAAGGCGAAAGTCCAGCAGCCACACCCAGGCCTGGCCAGCTGGTTCTCGGACAGGGGTCAGCCACCCCCAGCCGGTCTCCTGTTCTGAGTGGCATTCAGGGCCTGCCGCCATCACCACCGGCAGCTCCGTGCAAGGTCACGCTGCTGTCCTTGCCTGCGGTCAGCGCCGTCCGTCCCGCTGCCCGCCAGAGAGCAGGGGTATGACTTTGCCACGGCTGGCAAACCTCACCGAGCCAAATGTGTGACTTCTCAAAAAATTTCCGTGTTCCTTTTGGCTTTTTTTTTTTTTTTTTAATTCACTGGAGGCTCAGGCGAAGTAGCTGTCCCACGGAATGAAGGCTGGAGACAGGCCAGGGAGCTTCATCTCGGGCCTCTGCACACTGGCCTCCGATTTTACCTGGCATGGGGAGGGGGACGCTTGGCAGTGATCGGCCCCCTTGGAGCCCAACCCCCAGCAGACACAAAGTGGCCACCAGCCCAACTCACCTGCATCTCTGTCCCCATGCAGGTCACGGGATGGACAGCCGGCCTGCCATGGCCATCTTTGAACTGCTGGACTATATTGTGAATGAGGTTTGTACGCCATACCCTTTGGCTTTTCTTTCTTTCTTCTTTTTTTTTGTTTTTTTTTTTTTTTGTTTTTTGTTTCTTTTTTGAGGCAGAGTCTCGCTCTGACTGGAGCAAGAGTTGCTCAGGCTGGAGTGTGGTGGTGCGATCTCCGCTCACTGAAACCTCCACTTTCCAGGATCAAGTGAGCCTCCTGCCTCAGCCTCCTGAGCAGCTGGGATTACAGGGCCACACCACCACACCCAGCTAATTTCTTTTTTTTTTTTTGAGACGGAGTCTCGCTCTGTTGCCCAGGCTGAAGGGCAGTGGCTTGATCTTGGCTCACTGGAAACTTCACCTCCCAGGTTCAAGTGATTATCCTGCATCAGCCTCCCAAGTAGCTGGGATTACAGGCATGCGCCACCACGCCCGGCTAATTTTGTATTTTTAGTAGAGACAGGGTTTCTCCATGTTTATCAGGCTGGTCTCAAACTCCCAGCCTCAGGTGATCCACCCGCCTCACCCTCCCGAAGTGCTGGGATGACAGTCATGAGCCACCGCCCCTAGCCTTTTCTTTTCTATTTTTTTATTTTAAAGATGAGGGGTCTGGGTAAGTTGGCCAGGTTGGTCCTGAACTCTTGGCCTCAAGCAGTGCTCCAACCTCAGCCTCCCAAAGTGCTGGGATTACAGGTGTGAGCCACCACACCCAGCCACTTCTTTTCTTAAGAGACTGCCTTACTCTGTTGCCCAGGCTGGAGTGGAGTGGTATAATCAGCTCACCGCAGCCCCCACCTACCAGGATCAAGTGATCCTTGCTTCTCAACCTCCCAAGTAGCTGGGACCACAGGCACAAGCCACCATTCCTGGGTAATTTTTTAATTGTTTTGTAGAGATGGGGTCTTGCTATGTTGCCCAGGCAATAGGTTTGGTCTCGAACTCCTAGACTCAAGCAATCCTCCCACTCGCCTCAGCCTCCCAAGAGGGTTTGGATGGCAGGTGTGATCCACTGTGCCTGGCTGGCATTTCTTTTTATAAGTGAAGTTAATCCATTCCTGCTATAATCCGGTACTAAAAAACAGAAACAGCGCATTTGACTGGGTTTTGCTGGGTGGGGGGTGGGTAGACGAAGCCAGTCCCACATGCACTGCGCCTCCTGCCTTCCCCGTGCAGCATAAGCCAGCTCCTCCCCAAGGGCACTGCTTTTTATAAGACGAACCCAGAATTCCCACTGCAGCCTCTCACCTTGAGTCCAGAGGGAGCCACGTGCCAGCAGCCCTGGGCTCAGGCCGAGGAGCCAGGCTGCCCCTTGAGCAGTGGCCCAGTGTCTGCATCAGAGCGTCCTGGAGCCCATGGGCATGGACTATAAATCACCCCGCTTCTGCGGAGAAAGGTACAGGCACGGCCCTTGCCTCTTGGAAGGAGGCCCAGAGGGCCCAGAAGGACCTATAGGTCCCCAAAACCACCGGCAAGCAGCAGTATGAGCGTTTCCACTGCTCGGATGAGTAAACCAAGGCACGAGGAGGGGCGTGGTCTCCTCCCAGGCCTGCAGCTGTCAGGGAGGCACAGGACTGGACCCCAAAGCCCTGTTGACCATATGGCCAGGGCAGGCCACCCCCCGGACCTTCTGTGGGCTTCTGTGTGGCCCTTCGGAGCTGGGGCAGACAAACAGGCATCTAAGCTGCCTGCAGACTGGGCTAGGCCTGGAGTTGGGTGGTAAGATAATGCCAGGCGGGGTGGCCCTCGTGACCCAGCTCTCCCTGCACCTGGTAACCACGCCCAGGCCCAGTGTGCACGTTCCCCCCCCCCGCCTCTTCCCACCCCTGCACAGGAGGGGCCTGAGCCTGCACTGCTGGCACCACATCCAGGGCCGCGCCTGCTCCGAGGACGTGTGTTCCGGGCCAGGCTCCCCAGTGCTTGGCCTCAAAACTTTGGACCCAGTTTGGCTGGGTTCTGTGGCTCACGTGTGTCATCCCAGCACTTTGGGAGGCCAAGATGGGTGGATCACCTGAGGTCAGGAGTTCGAGACCAGCCTGGCCAACATGGTGAAACCCCATCTCTACTAAAAGTACAAAAATTAGCCAAGTGTGGTAGCATGTGCCTGTAATCCCAGCTGCTTGGGAGGCTGAGGCTGGAGAATCACTTGAACCCAGGAGGCGGAGGCTGCAGTGAGCAGAGATCACACCACTGCACTCCAGCCTGGGCAGCTGAGCAAGGCTCTGTCTCAAAACAGAATAACTTTGGACCCAGCTGTCCCCCTGTGGGGCCCAGTCCCGGAGCTCATCCTTGAGCCAGTGTCACTCTGGGGAAGGAATTAAGTGACAAGACTCGATCGAGGGGTTTGGCCATGACTCTTAAGAGTACGGTGCAGCCCAGTGTGGTGTGTGGTGTCGGCCAGGCCTGCAGGGTGGGGGGCCAGGAGGGGTCCAGCCAAGGGTCCCTGAGGACGCCCAGGGCTGACCCACCCTCTGTTCTCCTCCACAGCCGCCTCCCAAGCTGCCCAACGGCGTGTTCACCGTGGACTTCCAGGAGTTTGTCAATAGATGGTAGGTGGAGCCAGGCCACCCACACCCCTGGCCGGGACCCAGCTGTGCCACTCCCGGGTCCTGGGTGGGGCCATGGCCCAGCCTGCCCATCCAGAATCCCGGCGCAGGGTTGGAAAGAACCCTGAGCCCACCAGGAAGGCAGAATTCCTTCCCTAGGGCTGCCATGCCAGCCTGCCCCCGCGCCCAGAGTGAAGCAGGATCGCAGGCTCTGTGGACATGACGCTGTCCTCTCCTTTCCATCTGTGGCAGGAGGAGAAGCCTCTGCCTGGTCCCCTGACCCCTGGCGTGCTGATCATGGGCTCCCCGGGGTCCGTCCTTAGGTTCTAGGAGGGTCGCCAACCCTTCTCTATTCTGCCCACAAGCACCCAGCAGCATCTGGTGTGGGCCTCAGAGGTGCATGGCGCAGACCCCGGTGGAGGAAATGGGACCTGCCCGCAGGCCAGTCCATGTGTCCAAGCCAGGGACGCCTTGGAACTGCACCACCCTCCTGGTGCTGACGGTGCCCCCAGGCCCGTGGCGCGCCCTCTGGTAGGCCGTGAACAGCATCCGAGGCCCGCTGCTCTGTGCCTGAAGAGCCCTCAGCCCCGGCGGCTTCCGGCGCCTGCCTGAGCCAGCTCTGTTTAGAAGGACAGAGTTCCATGTTGACGTTCGGGCTCCTGGGCTTGGGGTTTTGAGTAGAAAGTTAGCTGGGGTTGCTTTCAGGCTTCTGACCGACCGGGCAGGGTTTCCCTTCCTCTGCCAGGCGGCAGAGCAGAGCAGAGCAGGCGGGTCTGTGCCGCAGACCCAGTTCTCCCTGGCCACAGCCCAAAACGCAGGTGTCCCGGAGCCGCCAACTAACTGGCCTGTCTTGTCTCCCCTGCCGCCTCCCGACCTGCCCCTCGGAACACCAGCCTCATCAAGAACCCAGCAGAGCGGGCGGACCTGAAGATGCTCACGGTGAGTGGTGCCTGCGGGCTCTGGGGCTGCGAAGGTGCAGGCTGCCACCCGGGCCCAGGAAACAAGGCTGCCGGACCTGGCCCTGCCCTGGGAACCAGCACCTGTGGGCAGGATGTGGGCAGGCCAGGCAGCCGGGCCGCTCCGAGGACCCTCTGTGGGTCCCCCTCATTCATGAGAGAAGCCATCCTGGGCTGGCGGGAGGAGCAGAGGGTGTGTGTTTGGGAACAGCTGTGGGCTCTGAGCTCCACCGCTCCTGCCTGGGGCTGGTCCCACACACAGGATGCGGCCCTGGGCTCATTTGCCCTCATGAGCAGCTGGAGGCAGCTCTCAGCCCCCCAAACTCCTTTCCCTGCAAACTAGAGGGTGACTGTCCCTGTTCGGCGCACTGTGGCAGGCAGGTCCCCTGAGGCCATGGATGCTCTGGTGTCTCATTAAACCCCCATCCTCTTATATCCTCAGAAGCCCAGCTGTTCACCAAAACTCATCTCCCCAGCAGGGACTGCACCCTCAGAGGGGTCCCTTGGCGTGGTCCTGCTGGCCCTCAGCCCACCCTGCACCACCCTGGGTGCTCTCCCACACCATGGCCACCATCAGTGACCTTTGAACCCCTCCACAGCCCACTGGTGGATTGGAGACACCGCCCTCCTAGGCAGCCTGCTACTTCCTTTGCCTCTAAGAAAGAAAAGATGCCAGCTCGAGGCACCAAGCCCAGAGAGAACAGCACCTTATGAGTGCTGGAATGTGGCTTTCAGTTTTGGGTTTTTTTTGGCAGGGGTCGGAGTCTTGCTCTGTCGACCAGACTGGAGTGCAGTGCATAATCTCAGCACACTGCAGCCTCCACCTCCTGGGATCAAGCAATTCTCCTGCCTCAGCCTCCTGAGTAGCTGGGATTACAGGCACCTGCCACCATGCCTGGCTAATTTTTGTATTTTCAGTAGAGACAGGGTTTCACCATGTTGTCCAGGCTGGTCTTGAACTCCTGACCTCAGGTGATGCACCCGCGTTGGCTTCCCAAAGTGCTGAGATTACAAATGTGAGCCAGCACACCTGGTCAAAAAAAATTTTTTTATAGATACAGCCTCACTGTGTCACCGAGGCTGGAATGCAGTTGTGTGATCATAGCTTACTGCCACTCCCCACTCCCATACTCCAGAGATCCTCCTGCCTCAGCCTCCTGAGTAGCTGGGGCTACTCGTGCATGCTACCAAGCCCAGCTAGTTTTTTATAGAGATGGGGTCTTGTGCCGGGCATGTTGGCTTACGCCTGTAATCCCAGCACTTTGGGAGGCTGAGGTGGGTGGATCACCTGAGGTCAGGAGTTCGAGACCATCCTGACCAATATGGTGAAACCCTGTCTTTAAAATCGTATGGTTCTCCCTCTTCAGCCTCCCAGACGGGTGGAATTACAGATGTGAGCCACCAGACCTGGCATATGTGCCTTTTTTTTTTTTTTAAATGAGGCAGGCTGGCCAGGTATGGTGGCTCACGCCTATAATCCAAGCACTTTGGAGGCCAAGGCGGGCGGATCACCTGAGGGCGGGAGTTCAAGACCAGCCTGATCAACATGGTGAAACCCCATCTTTAAAAAAAAAAAAAAAATTAGGCAGGCTGAGCACAGTGGTGGACGCTTGGAATCCCAGCACTGTTGAAACTCTGAGGCCGGGAGTTCAAGGTCAGCCTGGGCAACATGGTGAGACTGTGCCTCTCCTAAATAAATAAATAAAGAGTGGTACTAATGTTGAAATTTACTTTCTTTTTTTTCCTGAGACGGAGTCTTGCTCTGTTGCCCAGGCTGGAGTGCAATGGTGTAATCTCGGCTCATTGCAACCTCCGCCTCCCAGGTTCAAGTGATTCTCCTGCCTTAGCCTCCCGAGTGGCTAGGACTACAGGCGCGCACCACCACACCTGGCTAATTTTTGTAGTTTTAGTAGAGACGAGGTTTCACCATGCTAGCCAGGCTGGTCTCGAACTCCTGACCTCGTGATCTGCCCGCCTCGGCCTCCCCAATTGGGAGGCAGAGGTTGCAGTGAGCTAAGATGGCATCACTACACTCCAGCCTGGGCAACAGAGAAAGATTGTTTCAAAAAATAAAAATTAAGGCCAGGCGTGGTGGCTCACGCCTGTAATGCCAGCACTTTGGGAGGCTGAGGCAGGTGGATCATTTGAGGTCAGGAGTTCGAGACCAGCCTGGACAACAAGGTGAAACCCCATCTCTACTAAAAATACAAAATTAGCCAGGCATGGTGGCGCATGCCATAATCCCAGCTACTCGGGAGGCTGATGCAGGAGAATCACTTGAACCTGGGAGGCAGAGGTTGTGGTGAGCTGAGATCACGCCACCACACTCCAGCCTGGGTAACAAGAGTGGAATTTTGTCTCAAAAAAAAAAAAAAAGAAAGAAAAATGAATGAATTAATTAGTTAAACTGACATAAAATCAAGGGCGGAGTATGGCATCCTGGGACCCCTCCCAGGCCTGGCACTAGCGGCTGCCCCTTTCTGGGTCGGGTTCCCTCTCCTACCCTGAGCACGTCTTCCTGGGGGCGGGAGGGGCTCCTCTGCCTCTTGGTCTCTGTCCTACACCATGTGCCAGGGCTACGCAGATGCTGCCTTCCCCGTCCTGCTGTGACTCCAGGGCCCCAGGACTCACCGCTCCTGTTCCCTTGCAGAACCACGCCTTCATCAAGCGGTCCGAGGTGGAAGAAGTGGATTTTGCTGGCTGGTTGTGTAAAACCCTGCGGCTGAACCAGCCCAGCACACCCACGCGCACCGCCGTGTGACAGTGGCCGGGCTCCCGCGTCCCGCTGGTGACCTGCCCACCGTCCTTGTCCACGCCCCGCCCTTCCAGCTGAGGACAGGCTGGTGCCTCCACCCACCCTCCTGCCTCACCCCTGCGGCGAGCACCGTGGTCGGGAAACTGCGCACGCAGGAACGGGGTCTCCTGTCCTGCCCGTCCCACCCGGGGTGGCTCCGGCTCCGGGGACGGGCGACGCTGCTGTGTGTGGTCTCAGAGCCTGCTTCCTTAGGTTAAAAAACAAAACAAAACAGGGAGAGGAAATGCAAACTGCCATCGTGCTCCTTTCTTCCGTCTGGCTTTGGGCGCTGGGCTTTGGTTCAGCCCAGCGTCGAGAGGGTGTCCCTGAGCTGACCCGACCCACATCACCGGGCGCTGAGGCTGGAGGGTGCAGGTGGCCTTAGGGAGAGCCGGCTGCTCCCTTTGGGTCAAGGGATGAAGACCTGCAGTGAGCCCCCAGGCGATGGCGGCTTTCACCAAAAGGAAGGAGAGGAGGCCGGTGTGGGGGTGCTGGGTCTGTGGTCCATGCCTGTCATTCCAGGGCTTTGAGAGGCTGAGGTGGGAGGATCCCTTGAACCCAGGGGGTCGAGGCTGCAGTGAGCCATGATGGCGCCTCTGCACTCCAGCCTGGGTGACAGAGCAAGGCTCTGACTCTAAAAGAAAAGGGGGGTGCCCCCTGGCTTCCCTCTGTCCTCCCGCCACCATCACTTCCCCCGTGGAAGACAGGGCGTCGGCCTTCTGTGATGGAAGCCACTTCCTCCATGCTGCTCCGGACTTGTAGCCTCTGAGGGAAGGCCGCCCCTGCCTCTTCCCCAGCAGGGCACCATCGCCTCCCCATCCCGGTGCTTCAGGGAGCAGCGACTCCCAGGTCCCAGTAGCAGCAGCAGCTGAGCTGAGACTCACCCCACAGAAAGGAAGCAGGTCCAGTAGATTCACGCTCCAGTCCCCCGCCCCTGCAGCAGGCCCGAGGGCAGGTGGTTCTGTCACCTCTCCTCTCCCAACAAATCAAGTGACCACAAAGGCACATCACTCTTCGGGCTTAGAACCATTCAGCTGCGGTGGGTTGCAGATGAAACAGTGAGGGCTTGTCCTGGCGTCTTTGGGGTTCCTGGCAGGCCCATCGCCTGGTTCTCCCATTGTCTTGACATCCAAAGCCCCAGCCTTTCTGCCTTCAGGGCTGTGTCCTCGGGCAGAGGAGGCTGCCTCGGAGCTGGATGTGGGGGGAAGCTGGGCTGTCCTAGGGTCTCTCTGAGCTCTCTAAAGGTCTTGAGGCTGCCAGCCTCCCCCTCCAGTACTTCCTGGAGACAACCAGCAAGCTGATACTAATCTGTGGGTGAATTGTAGGGGAAGGGTTGCTGGTACTGTACTTTGGGAGGAGACAAAGCAGAAGGTGGGGGCTTGTGGTTCTGTGGGAATTGCTGGATCGTCCTTTTCTTAGGGTGACCCTCCTAGTCTTGTGTGGTTTTTTTGTTTTCTTCTTTTTTCAACTCATCAAAGAAGAAATGAGTTAATACCTCTTGCAAACAGTTCACCAGGCTTCTGCCCCCTTTTTTTTCCCCCTAAAGTCTCACCTGACATAAAAAATAACAAAAATTAAAAATTAAAAAATTAAAAAATAATAATAAAAAATTAAAAGGCCAGGTTTGGTGGCTCACGACTGTAATACAAACACTTTGGGAGGCCGAGGCAGGAGGATTGCTTGAGCCCAGGAGTTCAAGACCAGCCTAGGCAACCTAGTGAGACCCCGTCTCTACAAAAATAATAATAAGGAAAAAATTGGCTGGGTGAGGTGGTGCACCCTGCAGTCCCAGCTACTCGGGAGGCTGAGGCATGAGAATCACCCAAGCCTGGGGAGGTGGAGGTTGCAGTGAGCCAAGGTTGCACCACCACACTCCAGCCTGGGTGACAGAGTGTGGCCCCGTCTCCAAAAAATAAAAAATTGGGGGGAAAAAAAGTGTTGAAGGTGCCGCCCTGTGGGTAACCAGGCCCATCAGGATTCCAGGGGAGCGGGGTGGAGGTAGGGGCCCGGGGTGAATGATTTGGGTGCCTGTGCTCCAGGCAGGCAGGACCTCTGGGCAGGTCCTGGCAACCCCAGGGTCCCGGCCACCCCCCTGCCACTGGCAAGGAGTGAAAGGACACGGGGTTCCAGGGGAGCAGGGGCAGTCTCGGCTGGGTGGGGAAAGACTTGGCGCCAGGGTCCCTGCGGTGTGCACGGCCGTCCTGCGGCTTCACTGGAACCCCACAGCACCCCAGAGGGAAGGACGGGAGAGAAACTGTGACCTTGCCTGTCACCCCACCTCACATCAGAGCCCGGCTTCTAGAACTATTCTGTAGACGTGGCAATAGTGCACCTGTCCGGTCAGTTTCCAGGTCCCTCAGCTCCTGCTCCCAGCCAAGAAACTCCCAGACCCAGCCGCCCCCTCATCTGACACCCCCTTCACGCCCGATGCCCTTTGGACGTATTACCTCCTGCTCTCCACTGTGGAGGCCTGGGAATGGATCTCAGGTGCTCCCAAAGGTGGCCACACACCTGGGGACGTCCTGTTTCACCCAGGCCAGGGACGCGCTGTAGTCCGGGAGTAGGATTCCCTGGCACCCTGGGGGCAGATCCTTTCCTGTAAAACACACAGCATTTTAAAGTTTGCAGGGCACACGCCCAGTGCAGTGGCTCGTGCCTATAATCCCAGCACTTGGGAGGCCGAGGTAGGTGGATTGTTTGAGGTCAAGAGTTTAAGACCAGCCTGGCCAACCTCATCTCTACCAAAAAATACAAAAAAAAATTAGCTGGGCATGGTGGCACACACCTATAATCCCAGCTACTCCAGAGGCTGAGGCCAGAGAATTGCTCGAACCCGGGAGGCGGAGGCTGCAGTGACCCGAGATAGAGCCACTGTACTCCAGCCTGGGCAGCAAAGTAAGACTCTGTCTCAAAAAATAAAGTTTTCGGGGCTTGGCCGGGCACGGCAGCTGACGCTTATAATCCTAGCACTTTGGGAGGCCAAGGTGGGTGGATCACCTGAGGTCAGGAGTTTGAGACCAGCCCGACCAAAATGGTGAAACCCCCAACTCTACCAAAATACAAAAATTAGCTAGCCATGATGGCGGGCACCTGTAATCCCAGCTACTCGGGAGGCTGAGGCAGGAGAATCGCTTGAAATTCGGGAGGCAGAGGTTGCAGTGAGCCGAGATCATGCCACTGCACTCCAGCCTGGGCAAAAGAGCAAGACTCCATCTCCAAAAATAAGTAACATCCAGGCTCGGTGGCTCATGCCTATAATCCCAGCACTTTGGGAGGCTGAGGCGAGTGGATTGCTTCTGGCCAGGAGGAGTTCGAGACCAGCCTGACCACCATGGTGAAACCCTATCTCTACCAAAAACACAAAAATTAGCTGGGCATGGTGGCGCACACCTGTAATCCCCTGTACTCAAGAGGCTGAGGCAGGAGAATCTCTTGAACCCAGGAGGCAAAGGTTGCAATGAGCCGAGCCTATGCCACTGCACTCCAGCCCGGGCGACAGAGTGAGAGTGTCTCGATCAATCAATAACATTTGCAGGGCTTTAGAACATTTTCTGTGGTTATTCTTAAAAACCTCCAGACAACATGATGGCCCTGCCCCCCGTCTGAGGCCTACGTGGACTTGGGGCACACCATCTGTGACCCCAAGAAGACAACCTATAGCGTTTTGTCGGCTACTTTTCCAGCTCAGCATTTTCCTCGTAAATGGACAGCGCTTGACTAGGTCACTTACGCTGGCTTCTGTCCTCGGAGGGTGCGGGCAGCCCTGACATCCCTCTTCCCAGCGCAGTCTGCCCCCGGACATGCCAAAAAGTCACTGGCTCCACGCAAGCGCCTCAGGCTGTGTGCCGGGAGGATCTGCTGAAATATTCGATTTATGAAGCTGGGGTCACAGACGACTGCTCGCTCGCTTCATCCTGTGGAATTCTCCCCGGATGGGACCGGCCCGGCCCTCGGACAGACGCACACTTCCTTCTCCCTCTGCAGCAACCGCTCCGGGGTGGGGCAAGTGGAAAGGTCATCAAATGAAATGAGGCCGCAGAAGCAGCCAGCTGTCCCGAGGGTGTGATTCCACGCGGATCCCCATGCCAGGTTGTCACCCTCCTGTGTCCTCATCCCTGCCACCCCCACTCAGTGTGCACGTCACAACCCAGACGAAATGTACGTTTCCTAGTTTCAGCAGAATTTCCCTGTTAAAACTTTTTTTGTTTTTTGAGATGGTGTTTTGCTCTGTTGCCCAGGCTGGAGTGCAGTGGCTCAATCTCGGCTCACTGCAGCCTCCGCCTCCTGGGTTCCAGCGATTATTCTGCCTCAGCCTCCAGAGTAGCTGAGATTACAGGTGCATGCCACCACATCTGGCTAATTTTTGTATTTTCAGTAGAGACGGAGTTTTACCATGTTGTCCAGGCTGGTCTTGAACTCCTGACCTCAGGTGATCCGCCCACCTCAGCCTCCCAAAGTGCTGGGATTACAAGTGTGAACCACCGCGCCCATCCTAAAACATTTTAAATAGAAAAGGCCAGATGTGGTGGCTCACACCTGTAATGCCAGCACTTTGGGAGGCCAAGGCAGGCAGATCACGACATCAGGAGTTCAAGACCAGCCTGACCAACGTGATGAAACCCCGACTCTACTAAAAATATAAAAATTAGCTGGGCGTGGTGGCACACGCCTGTAATCCCAGCTACTCGGGAGGCTGAGGCAGGAGAATCACTTGAACCCGGGAGACGGAGGTTGCAGAGAGCCTAGATAGCGCCACTGCACTCCAGCCGGGGTGAGAGAGCAAGACTCCATCTCAAAACAAACAAACAAAAATTAGCCGGCGTGTTCCTTTAAACCTAGGAGGCAGTGGCTATCGTGGGCCAAGATCATACCACTGCACTCCAGCCTGGTGACAGAGCAAGACTCCGTCTCAAGAAAAATAAATAAACACTGGTTGGCCGAGGTGCCTCACCCCTATAATCCCAGCGGCCAAGGTGGGTGGATCACCTCAGGCCAGAAGTTCGAGACCAGCCTGGCCAACATGGTAAAACCCCCGTCTCTATGAAAATTAGAAAAATTAGCCAGGCATGGTGGGGAGTGCCATAATCTCAGCTACTCAGGAGGCTGAGGCAGGAGAATTGCTTGAACCTGGGAGGTGGAGGTTGCAGAGAGCCAAGATCAGGCCACTGCACTCCAGCCTGGGCGACAGAGGGAGATTCCATCTCAAATAAATAAACACATAAATAGGAGACTCCACCTCAATAAATAAGTATATAAATAAAATAGAAAAAAGAACGGATTATTTGATAGTACATTTAACCCCACAGAGCCAAATGTTACCATTTCACCTTGGGATCAACATGAAGAATTTAGGTTTCTTTTTGTGGGGATGCAAAGTCTTGGGAATCTTGTCTGCCAGAGAATGCCTGGCCAGCACAGGCCTAAGTCATTTCTATCCCCTCCCAGGTGGTCATTTCATCCACTGGATCTCAGCAGGAACAATTCTGCCCCCCCACCCAGGGGAGGCTTGGAAACTCCCAGACACAGATTTCACCCAGCACCCTGCAGTGCCCAGGGCGGCCCCACCCCAGAGAACCATGCAGCCCCAATGTCCACAGTTCAGGGTGGAGGCAAGGGCTGTCAGGCCGTCCTCCCTGGAGCCACGGGGGTTTCCTGTGTGCAGAGCCTGGAGGTGGGGCAGGCGGGAGACAGCTCCATCCGGGGTGGGGACACGGTGGGGCTGCACAGAAAGAACCTTCTAGAAGGTGGGCAGTCTGGGGCCATGTGGCCGGGGGGTGGAGGTGTGGTGTATGACCCGCAGGAAGCATCAGGTCCTGTGGGGCTGGCGGAACTCAGCCTCCTAGGGGCCCTGGGCTCCAGGGCAGGTTAGGGAGAGTTCAGAGGAAGCTGTCACAGCATTTCCCAGAAAGCAGGGGTCTGACGAGGAGTGGGAGGGAGAGAGGAAGGGGAAGGTGCCCAGCTCAAAGCGAAAGCAGCAGCAGCCGGCCCAAGGCCCCACCCCTCCCTCCGCTCCCCTTCCTGGCCTCTGAGCTGACCAGGTGTGCGGGCCGGGGCCTCCAGGCCGCACCTGGAGCAACAGGCCAGGTGGGTTGAGGGCGGTGCAGGAGTTACCTGTTCCGCAGTCCCTGGCGGGCGGGCGAGGCCGGGCCCAGTGGCGACCTGGAGCTGGAGGCCCAGGCTCGGATTTCTGCCGGGCTTCCCCTGCGAGTGAGAGAGGCCTGCAGAGAGCACCCCCGGCCCCCGCAGGGCAGCACAGGTGAGGACCCACCCCCAGCTGGGACTCCCGCCACCAGCTCTCTCCCCGCCCACCAGTGACTAAACACCAGCGCCTCAGGACATCGGCTTCTCCCGTGTTGTTTAGGTTTTGTTTGAGGCAGGGTCTCACTCTGTCGCCCAGGCTGGAGTACAGTGTCGCCATCACAGCTCACTTCAGCCTCTGCCTCCAGGATTCAAGTGATCCTTCTGCCTCAGCCTCCTGAGTAACGGGGACTGCAGGCGCCCGCCACCATGCCCAGCTAATTTTTTAAAACTTTTTCACAGAGATGGGGTCTCACCACATTGCCCCGGCTGGCCTGGAACTCCTGGCCCCAAGCAGTAATCTCCCTCCTAAC
Organism: Cacajao melanocephalus; assembly: GCA_963573385.1. NCBI lineage: Eukaryota > Metazoa > Chordata > Mammalia > Primates > Pitheciidae > Cacajao > Cacajao melanocephalus. The sequence goes on from CAUYLG010058922.1 coordinate 60,885, forward strand.
ATACAGGCGTGAGCCACTTTGGCTGGTCAGAGCCTGTTTGAACATCAGGCCGCAGACCTGACGATATTGCTGCTGGCCTTGGGCCTGTGACCTTGGGGAAGGCAGAATCCCCTCTGAGAGACTCAGTTCCCCTATATGCAAAGGAATGCATCATACCCCCGGCCAGGTGGCTCAGGCCTGTAATCCCAGCACTTCGTGAGGCTGAGGCGGGTGGATCACCTGAGGTCAGGTACTGCTGCAGCAGCGGAGTCCCTGCAAGTCAGGTGACCTGCTCAGGGTGACTGGACCCTCCCCAGGGAAGATATGGACGATCCTGTGGTCCCGCCATCCTGCTCTCTCCCCTAACAGGAGTCTGCCTTCACAATCCACAAATATTTGGGGGTCTTCTACAGTGTCCTCTGGGATCCTAAAAGATAAGAGTCCCAGGCCGGGCACGGCAGCTCACGCCTGTAATCCCAGCACGAGAGGCTGAGGCAGGTGGATCACGAGGTCAAGAGTTCAAGACCAGCCTGGCCAACATGGTGAAACTCCCACGTGATCACACCATTGCACTCCAGCCTGTGCGACAAAGCAAGACTCCCTCTCAATAAATAAATAAATAAAAATAAAAATAAGGCCGGGCAGGGTGGCTCACACCTGTAATCCCAGCACTTTGGGAGGCCGTGGCAGGCAGAATACAAGGTCAAGAGATCAAGACCATCCTGGGTAACATGGTGAAACCCCGTCTCTACTAAAAATACAAAAATTAGCTGGGCGTGGTGGCACACGTCTGTAGTCCCAGCTACTCGGGAGGCTGAGGCAGGAGAATCCCTTGAGCCTGGGAGGTAGAGGCTGCAGTGAGCTGAGATCACACCATTGCACTCCAGTCCAGGTTACAGAGCAAGACTGAGTCTCAAGAAAAAAAAGAGTGCATCTGACCTCCCAGGTACAAATCCTGGAATTATAGGCATGAGCCCTCCAGCCCAGCCAAGTGACTATACTAAAAACCACTAAGGCTACAGGGCGAGGTGGCTCACGCCTGTAATCCTAGCACTTTGGGAGGCTGAGGCGGGCAGATCACCTGAGGTCAGGAGTTTGAGACCAGCCTAACCAACATGGTGAAGCCCCGTCTCTACTAAAAATACAAAATTAGCCAGGCCTGGTGTCACGTGCCTATAATCCCAGCTATTCGGGAGGCTGACACAGGAGAATCACTTGAACCTGGGAGGCAGAGGTTGCGGTGAGCCAAGATCGCGCCCTGCACTCCAGCCTGGGTGACAGAGCGAGACTCCTCCATCTCAATAAATAAATAAAACTGTTAAAAAAAAAAAAAACACCACCCTCTCACATTTTTTTTTTTTTAAGATGGGGTTTTACCATGATGGCCAGGCTGGTCTTGAATTCCTGACCTCAGATGATCCACCCACCTCGGCCTCCCAAAGTGCTAGGATTACAGGCGTGAGCCACCGCACCCAGCCAACCCTCTCACATTTTGACACAGACTAACCGCCTATCTCTACTGAGATATGTGATTGATATTGACATGCAAATAGTCACTCCCCTATCCTGTCTGACCGGCGTCAAGCACCTGCCTCACCTTGACCGGGCCCTGTGTGGGTGCTGGGGACAGGGAAGTCAGTGGGTCCCAGTCAATGCTCTTGAGTGAGTGGCTCAAACCCCCAGGCCCCCACCAGGCAGGAAGGACCTGAGTGGGGTCCTTCCTGCTTGGTGGAGGTGGAGGTGGAGGTAGGGCAGGGAGGAGGCCATGCCCAGCTGAATTTCCAGCCTGGATCTGCTAGAGGACAGAGCTCCAGGCACTGCTGGGGGTTCCGGAGGACAGTGGCTCACCCCGGGCTCGGGACTCAGACAGCCCGGAGCCTCCTTCCCTGTGGTTTCTGGGCCAAGGGTCTCTCCCTGGCGAAAGGAGCCTCGGACATCCTGTTCTGCCTGGGGCTTTGCCCTGCCCCCTCCCAGGGGGACATTATGGGATGGTCCTCGGTGCCCATGCCGGAGGGGGCGTTCTCAGTAGAAGAGCACTTGCCCCTGCCAGATGGGCTGTACGTGATTCTCAGCCCCACTTTTGGGTGACTGGAAGGTCTGGGAAAGGAGGCTCAGAGCTGGTAGGACATTGCATTGCTTCTTCCGCCCAAGGTCGCACAGGGAGAGCTTGACCTTGACCCCCTGACCTTGACTTCCAGGATCCCTCCCCCAGGCCAGAAGAAGGTCAGGAAAAAGAGCAGCAGGTGGTGGCTCCCCCCTCCCCCCACCTCCGACCTGACAAAGCCACCCTCCCTGGCTCTGTCCCTCTCTCTGTCCCTCTCTCCTCTCTGTGTCCCCAGCCCTGAAAGTGAAACCGGTGATACCAAAGTGAAACCGAAGCCCCGGCCCCCGCAGCCAAGCCCGGCAGGCAGAGACAGAGAGAAGGAGAGGGGGCCTGGGGCCAGCCCACGTGGCAGGCGGGCTGGAGGGAGGGAGGACCCTGCTCTTCAAATTGCGGAGATTTAAAAAAAAGAACAAACCCAGAAGGTCTGGCTGGACCAGAACCGCAGCCACGTTCTCCCCTCCCAAGGCCCCTGCCCCCACTCCTGAAGTCTGGAGTCTTCAGCCCCACGCTGGGGATGCCATGTTGAGGATTCTGCACGACTGGGAGATGGGGGAGAGGACAGACTGGCCTTGTCCACTGTGGAGGGGGGTCCTGTGGAGTAAGGCTGACTCCTGGGGTTCATCTCCAGGGTCCAGGAATCACCCCAAAGTGGGTAAAGCCAGGGGCTGGGGTCCCCAACCTTATCTCAGAGTCGGACTGTCAGCTTTGGACAAGGGGGTGCAACCTCCACCTCCCGGGTTCAAGTGACCCCCTAGGTCGACCCCAGGGGTGGTGGTGGAGGGCAGTGGATGGCTGAAGTCCTCCCTTGTCCAGAGGCCACTGACCAGTGGCTTTTGTTCTCCCCAGAGCACAGAGAGGGAAGAAGTGTGGGGGTGCATTTCACAGCATGCAAGACTGGACAGAGATCCAGGCTAGGGTTTCGGTCCCTCGGCACTGTGGATGCAATGGGGCTGGATTGATCTGTGGGACAGGTCCGTCCTGGGCACTGCAGGGTGCTGAGCAGTGTCCCTGGCCTCCACCCACCCCAATCACGACACCTAAGCATGTCTCCAGCTATCACCCAGTGTCCTCTGGAAGGAGGAAGAGTCACCCCAGATGAGACCTCCTGGGCTAAATGGGTTCAAGCGATTCTCCTGCCTCAACCTCCGGAGTAGCTGGGATTACAGAGAGAGGGAGAGACCGTGTGCTGAGCCGTGACCCAAAAGGTAGAAGGCCCCGGGCTTTGGAGCTCTGTGGCCAGGTCCTGAGAGGTGTCTGGGAGGCAGCCATCGAGTCTGGAAGAGATGGGACGGGACAAGAGGCTGCCACGCAGGTGCAGAGAGGAGCCTGGGCTGGGTGAAGATGGGGCAGACGGACCCATTGCACAGAAGGGAACACTGATAGGTGTGGTGGAGAGCATCCCAGTCCCAGCATAGTTCCCACAGCTTATCGAAATTGCCTCTTAGCCACCCAGGTAAAAATATCCAGGCATCCTCTTCCCAACCACTATGAATTCAGAGGCTGTGGAGGGATCGGCGGCTCAGAAAGTGTTTCTCCTAGACTGGGTGTGATGGCTCAAGTCCGTGATCCCAGCATTTTGGGAGGCTGAGGCAGGCGGATCACCCCAGCTCAGGAGTTCAAGACCAGCATGGCCAACATGGTGAGACCACATCTGTAGTAAAAATGCAAAAATTAGCCAGGCGTGGTGGCACACACCTGTATTGCCAGTTACTCAGGAGGTTAAGGCAGGAGGATCGCTTGAACCTGGGAGGTGGAGCCAAGATCACACCACTGCACTCCAGCCTGGGTGACAGAGTGAGACTCCATCTCAAAAAGTAAAATGAAATAAAAAATAAATGAATAAATCAAGATACAATTCACATACCAGAATATGCACTCTTTATGTATGTATATATTAATCTTTTTTTTTTTTTCTTTTTGAGATGGAGTTTCACTCTTGTTGCCCAGGCTGGAGTGCAGTGGTGCAATCTCGGCTCACTGAAACCTCCACCTCCCAGGTTCAAGCGATTCTGTGCCTCAGGCTCCTGAGTAGCTGGGATTACAGGCATGTGCCACCACGCCCAGCTACTTTTGTATTTTTAGTAGAGACAAGGTCTCTCCATGTTGATCAACCTGGTCTCGAACTCCTGACCTCAGGTGATCCGCCGGCCTCGGCCTCCCAAAGTGCTGGAATTACAGGTGTGAGCAACTGCGCCCAGCCTTATGTATTTATTTATTTTATTTGAAACAGAGTCTCGCTCTGTCACCCAGACTGGAGTGCAGAGGCACAATCTCAGCTAACTGCAACCTCCGCCTCCCGGGTTCAAGCAATTCTCCTGCCTCAGCCTCCCAGGTAGCTGGGATTACAGGCACCTGCCACCACGCCTGGCTGATTTTTGTGTTTTTAGTATAGATGGGGTGTCCTCATGTTGGCCAGGCTAGTCTTGAACTCCTGACATCAGGTGATCCGCCTGCCTCGGCCTCCCTAAGTCCTGGGATTACAGGTGGGAGCCTGCACTCTTTAAAGGGTACGATTCAGTCATTTTTAATACATTTACAGAGTTTTGCAACTATCACCACTATCTAGTTTCAGAACCTATCACCCCAAAAAGGAAGCCCCATCCCCATCAGCAGTCATGAGCCATCCCCCTTTCAGCCCCAGCACCCACCCATCCCCTTCCTGTCTCTGTGGCTTGGCCTGTCCTGGACATTTCATAGAAATGGGATCACACGCTGTGTGGCTTTTTGTGTCTGGTTTCTCTCACTGAGTGTGAGGTCCTCAGGGTTCATCCACGCGGTGGCCTGAGTCATAGCCTCCTGCCTCCTTCCTTTTCATGCCTGAATCCAGGACACTCTGAATAAAGTCCACAGCTGTACCATGGCTCACACGTCCCCACTGGCTGCCCTCTGTCTCCCAACTGCAGTCACTCTGGAAATCTTGGCTGTTCCTCTCACCTAGGAAATATACGCAGCTCTTCATCTGATTCTATGTTCATTCAGATCTCTGGTCGAGGCCGCTTTGAGAGGCCAACACGGGTGGATCATATGAGGTCAGGAGTTCGAGACCAGCCTGCCTGGCCTGGCCAACATGGTGAAACCCCATCTCTACTAAAAATACAAAAAGTAGCCTGGCATGATGGCAGGAGCCTGTAATCCCAGCTACTCGGAAGGCTAAGGCAGGAGAATCTCTTGAACCTGGGAGGTGAAGGTTGCAGTGAGCCGAGATCGCACCACTGCACTCCAGCCTGGGTGACAGAGCAAGATTCTGTCTCAAAAAAAAAAAAAGAAAAAAGATCTCTGCTCAAACATTACTTCCTTTGATGAAATCATCTTCATGAACATGTTTTTTTGTTTTGTTTTGTTTTGTTTAAAAAGACGGGGTCGGCCGGGTGCGGTGGCTCACGCCTGTAATCCTAGCACTTTGGGAGACCGAGGTGGGTAGATCACCTGAGGTCCGGAGTTCAAGACCAGCCTGGCCATCACGGTGAAACCCCATCTTAAAAAAAAAAAAAAAAAAAAAGAGACGGGGTGTTGCTATGCTGCCCAGGCTGGAGTGCAGTGGTTATTCACAGGCACAATCCCACTACTGATCAGCACGGGAGTTTTGACCTGCTCCGTTTCTGACCTGGGCCGGTTCACCCCTCCTTAGGCAACCTGGTGGTCCCCCGCTCCCAGGAGGTCACCATATTGATGCCGAACTTAGTGCGGACACCCGATCGGCATAGCTCACTACAGCCCAGAACTCCTGGGCTCAAGAGATCCTCCAGCCTCAGCCTCCTGAGTAGCTGAGACTACAGGCACACTCCACAGCGCCCAACGATCATGTTTTTTTTTCTTTTAAGTAGAGACAGGGTCTCACTATGTTGCCCAGGCTGATCTTGGACTCTTGGGCTCAAGGGATCCTCTAGCCTTGGCCTCCTAAGGTGCTGGGATTACACATGCCAGCCTCCATGCCAGCCCTCAGGACTATTTAAAAAATAAAATAGCCCCAAGGCACAAGTAGGTTTTGTCTGATTCTGTGGGATCTCTCTGTCTTTTGCTATCTTTGAGTTATTTCACAACTCAGTAAGTTGTAGAAAACTGATAATAATTTCAACGATTCTTGTCCACAAGAAAACCAATTCATTCCGTATTGTCACGTCTTCCTTCTATATGTAGATTCACTCTAGCATTTTCTCTTTTATTTTTGAGTCAAAGTCTTGCTCTGTCGCCCAGGCTGGAGTCCAGCGGCACAATCTCAGCTCACTGCAACCTCCACCTCCCCGGTTCAAGTGATTCTCCTGCCTCAGCCTCCTGAGTGTGGTACTACAGGTGTGCACCACCACGCCTGGCTAAATTTTTGTGTTTTTAGTAGAGATGGGGGGGCAGTTTCACCATGTTGGCCAGGATGGTCTCGACCTCCTGACCTGTGATCCACCCACCTCAGCCTCCCAAGGTGCTGGGATTACAGGTGTGAGCCACTGCACCCGGCCCAATTATTATTCTTACTATTAATTTTTTTTTTTTGAGATGGAGTCTAGCTCTGTCTCCACGCTGCTGTGCAGTGGTGCGATCTTGGCTCACTGCAGCCTCCGCCTCTCTGGTTCAAGTGATTCTCCTGCCTCAGCCTCCCAAGTAGCTGGGATTACAGGCATGCGTCACCATGCCTGGCCAATTTTGTATTTTTTGGTAGAGATGGGGTTTCACCATGTTGGTCAGGCTGGTCTCAAACTGCCGACCTCGGGTGATCCGCCCGCCTTGGCCTGCCAAAGTGCTAGGATTACAGGCCTGAGCCACCGTGCCTGACCCATTATTATTATTTTAAATTTTAGAGATAGGGTCTTGCTCTGTTGCCCAGGCTGGAGTGCAGCAGAGGCATAATCATAGCTCACTGCAGCCACCAGTTTCTGGGCTCAAGTGATCCTCCTGCCTCAGCCTCCCATACAGCTAGAACTGTAGACATGCACTCCTGTGCTTGGTCCCTAATTATACCAAAAAAAAAAAAAAAAAAAAAAAAACAGGCCAGGCAAGGTGGCTCATGCTTGTAATCCCAGCACTTTGGGAGGCTGAGGCAGATGGATCATGAAGTCAGGAGTTCGAGACCAGCCTGGCCAACACAGTGAAACCCTTCTCTATTAAAAATACAAAAATTTCCTCCCTGGCACCACAGAAAAATAAAATAAAAATAAAAAATACAAAAATTAGCTGGGCGTGGTGGTGGACACCTGTAATCCCAGCTACTCGGGAAGCTGAGGCAGGAGAATCACTTGAACCCAGGAGGTGGAGGTTTCAGGGAGCCGAGATCCTGCCACTGCACTCCAGCCTGTGCGACAAGAGCAAACTCTGTCTCAAAAAAAAAAACAACCCCCCCCCCCGCCAACACACACAATTCCCCAGGATCTGGCCCTTGTGTGTCCATTCCTACGGCTTGCTTTCCTCATTGCACTCATGGTGTCTGGAATTCTTGTATTCATTTGTCTTCTCTCTTACTGTCTTTAGCTTCCTTTAGCCTATAAGCTGGAGAGCAGGGATCTGGCCCATGGAAGCACATGGTCTGTGTTTGTCCAGTGAATAAATGAGATCAGATGGCACAGACGGACAAGGTGCTCATGTCTGTAATCTCAGCACTTTGGAAAGCTGAGGCAGGTGGATCACCTGAGGTTGGGAGTTCGAGACCAGCCTGAATAACGTGGAGAAACCCCGTTTCTACTAAAAATACAAAATTAGCCGGGCGTGGTGGCACATGCCTGTAATCCCAGCTACTTGGGAGGCTGAGGCAGAATGGCTTGAACCCAGGGGGCGGAGGTTGCGGTGAGCCGAGATCGCACCACTGCACTCCAACCTGGGTGACAGAGCAAGACTCCATCTCAAAAACAAAAACGAAACAAAAAAAAAAAAACCCTGGCCACACAGAGACCAAAATAAGAGGTGTGACCCAAACATTAACAATACAGTCACATGTCTCATGTATTGAAGGCCTTCCTGGTGCAGGGGTTGTGCTGTCTCAGAATTACACGCACAGTCTCAGTTCTCCCTTGCGATAACCCTAGGAAGTTGCATTGATTCTTCAAAGTACTCTGCGGATCAGAGAGGTTAAGCCATCTGCCCAAGATCACACAGTAACCCAATCTTTTATACTTTATTAGGTTTTGAAATAGTATCAACTCGATTTTTTTTGTTGTTGTTGGGGGGGGAGGAAGAAGGAAGTGAAGGGCAGAGGTCAGGAGGAAGCTTTGGGCCCCCTTCCTTCTGTTTTCATGACAGGGGTGGGGGGCGTGGTTTGGGGTATGCCACATCCTGGCTCTTCCTGAAGGACCTCCCTTGGGTCCCCTCAGTGTCCAGAGACACGTGAATGCTGGATTTAACATCCTTGCTCCTTCTCCGTCTCTGGGCCTCAGTTTCCCCATTTCTCAGGGCTGAGATGAGGATTAGGGTCAATGCCCTTCTTACAGAGAAGCCTCTGTCCCGTCTGACTCAGGTTCTCACCAAGGAGAATCCATGTGGGGCTTTCTCATTTTCCTGCAGGATCAGATCTGAGGCTGGTGGTACAGGAGGGGAAACTGAGTCACACACTGCTTCCAGTGTGGGGGAGGTTAGACCATGTAGAGTTTAGAGCCTAGGTGTCTGGCCAACACGATGGTTCATGCCTGTCATCTCAGCACTGTGGGAGGCTCAGGCGGGAGGATCACTGGAGCCCAGGAGTTTGAGATCAGCCTGGAAAACATAGCGAGAACCCCGCCTCCACCCCTCAAATCTTCATTAAAAAAAAAAAAAAAAGGCCGGGCGCGGTGGCTCAAGCCTGTAATCCCAGCATTTTGGGAGGCCAAGTTGGTGGGATCGCCTGAGGTTGGGACTTCAAGACCAGCCTGACCAACATGGAGAAACCCTGTCTCTACCAAAAAATACAAAATTTTCGGGGTGTGGTGGCACATGCCTGTAATCCCAGCTACTGGGAAGGCTGAGGCAGGAGAATAGCCTGAACTCGGGAGGCGGAGGTTGTGGTGAGCTGAGATCGCGCCATTGCACTGCAGCCTGGACAACAAGAGCGAAACTCCGTCTCAAAAAAAAAAAAAAAAAAAGGCCTGGGCATCAGATCTAAGAATCCTGCTCTTCCGTGCGGCCTCCTGGTCCCGAGGCTGACGGCTGGTGGTTGAAGGAAGAAGGGCTTCTATCCAAGGCAGGGTCCTGGGAGCAAAGTCGCTGGGTGACACCGTCGCCGTAGATGCACGCAGCCCCTCCCTGGGTGCCTTCCCACCTCCTCGGCTGGTTTCAGGCTTCAAGTCCTGACACAGTTCACTTCCCCTCGGGGTGTGGTGGTGGGGGGGGGGTCCTCCCGAGTTTCCCCTTCAAGCCAAATTATTATTACAAAAGCAAATTCAACCCGTTTGGGCGTTGAAAGGCGCTTTTAATAAATTGTGCGAAGAGGCCATACACGAGCTTTGAAGTCAGAGGACAGGCTGGGTACACTTGACCCAGGCCGGTGGTAGTTCCCGCTGTCAGGTGGTGTTGGTAATAAGAATGACAGATAATAACAATAAGAAATAATCATGTCCCTGGGATTAGGTGTTAGAATGAAGGCGCACCGAGACCCGAGACAGGGTCACCCACTGGATGAGCGCTCAGGAAACAGCAGCTCAAGCGGCTGTCAGCACTCTCCGTGCGGAGGAATGAGGAGGGGGAAACTGAGTCCCGGAGCCCCCCAGGCGGCCGATCGCACCAGCCCGCTGTCCCCGGGCCGGGCCACGACGTTCTCAACGCTCGTGCCCTCCTCCCCCTTCCCCGTCCCCCGCCGGACCTCTCCCACGACCGGGGAGGAAGTGGGAGAAACGGACAGGGGAAAAAAAAAAAAAAAGTCGCGCTGAGCCAACGCCTCCCCACTCCTCACGTCCGCGCGTCGCGAGCCACGCCGACCCCCTGGTGCAAAGGAGAGGCCCGCGAGGACCCAGGCGTCCGGGCCCAGGTCCCCGTCCCGCCCGCGGCCCGCAGCCGGGTGGGGGAACTCGCGAAGCGGGGAAAACAACCGCCCTCCCCGCCCCTCGCCAACCCCTTCCCCCGCTGACGCCCCTAGCGCAGCGGGGTGGAGGCGACTCCTTTATATAATCGCGGGCGGGCAGGTTGGTGGTTTCATTTAGGGACCTGGGAGCCCCGCGGACCCGGGCCGTCCTTGGCGAGGCCACCCCCGGGTCCTCGCGCGCGGCGGGGCCCATTGAGGCCCGGCGCCTGGCCTGGGGGGGGTCCCCAGTGCCTCGCCCCCCACCCATCCCCGGCAGCCCGGGCCGCGCGACCCACGCCCGCGTCGCTCCTCGCCGTGCGCACCGCGCTCCCCGCCCCCGCTGCCATCCTGCCACGCCCCGGGCGTCGGGGGCACAGCCCGCGCCCCCCCGCACCCCGCCCCTGCGCAGAGGCTGGGGGCCTGTTTATCTGGAGGCCCCCACCCCCCTCCACCCCGGGGGGCCCGCTCCCCCCGCGCCCCGAGGAGCTCTGGGGCCAGATAAGCTGGCAAGCTGGCACGGCGCCGCGCGGCGGGGCGGAGAGGTCAGAGGCGGGGGGGCGCGCCGGGGCGGGCCAGACCCCCCCCCACTTGACAAAACCTAATAACAGCCCGGTCTCCCCGGCGCAGCGGGCGAAGCCCCACGGGAGGGCAGAGACGTGGCAAGAGGGGACCTGCCGAGCCTGTTCTGGCCTCCGAGGCCGGGCTGGGGGGGGCGGGCTGGGCGTGGGGGGGCCGGCGGCTGCGGCACCTTTAAGACAAGGGAGGACCCCTCTTGCCCTCGGAGAAACCAGGAAGGGAGTCGCGAGCATCATACGGGGCTTTGGCTGTACTGTACAGTTACTGTAGGGGCAGTGACGCCGCCGCCGCCGCGCGAGGGAGCGACCAGGGCAGCGCGACGCGGGCAGAGCGAGCGCCGCGGACCCCGGAGGCGAGCGGCCGAGGGAGCCCAGTCCCAACTCCGGGCCCCGGCCCCGCGCGCCCCGGCCCGGCCCGGCCCCGCGAGGTAAGTCAGCGCCCGGCGCGGCCCCAGGCACGGGGTGCAGGGCGGGGACGGGCGGGGGGCGCTGCACCCACCGCTGCCCCCTCGGGAAGGGGAGATCCGGGGAGCCGGGGACGTTCCCCCAAGTTTCGGAGGAGGGGGTGGTTGGCAGCTGCCCGGAGGCTGGAGGCGCCCTGAATCCCGAGCGCGGGCAGGGGGCGCCGCCCGGTAGGGGATATTGGGGGCGAAGTGCATGGGCTTGTGCGCCAGCCCCCCCAACCCGGGTGCATGGCTTTTCGGGGCTCCCAGGCGCGCGGGGAGCGGGGGAGGGGAAGCAGGGCTGCATTGAGGATGGGGGGAGCCGGCGTGGGGAGATAGGGGGGCGCGTCGCCTGCTAAGTTTGCAGCTGAAGACGAGGGCCACCCTCGCCCCCCGGGGGCCTATTCGGTGCTGCGTGCATACGTTGGAGTTGGCCAGGATTGAGCTCCATGGGGGATGGGGGGGAGGGGGCTGTAAAAACAGGGAGGGGGGCTTTGCAAAGGAGGGGGAAGGGGTGGGGTGTCCGGGTGGGCGGGCGGGGCCGCGGGGACCTCTGGGCATCGTAGTCCCCTCGCCGTTTGCAGCCGGCAGGTGGCAGGCGGATTGGACTACAAGTCCCAGGGTGCCTCGCGCCGGCAGCCCGCCGCGGCCCGCGGGTAGGGGCGGTGCGGAGGAGGGGCGGTGAGCGGCGGGCCGGAGAGCCAATGGGCGCGGGCCGATCGCGCGGCGCGGAGCGGAGGCGGGGCCAGCCGGCCCGGGGGCGGGGCCTGGAGCCGGGCTCCCCTCGCCAGGGGCCGGTGGCGGTCCCGGCTTCCGGCTGCGCGGCCCGCGGGCCGGCCCCCTCCCCGCCCCGGGGTCCCTCCCCGCCTGGTTGTGTAACCGTCCCCAGCCCCCCTCCCCTCGGCCCCTCGCCCGGGGGGGGGGTCACCCTCCCCGCGCTCCCCGGGGAGGGCGGCGGCCCGAGCGGCCGCGCGGTGCAGGCGAGCCCGGGGATGCGCGGCCTAGCGCAGGCCGGGCCCGGGCGTGGGGGAGGCGGGCGGGCGGACCCAGATCCGGGGTAATTTGCATCGCCCTCCCCCCAGCCCGGGTGGGGATTGGCCGCCGGCGGCGGGGGGTGGCGCGGGGCCAGGCTCACTGCCGCCTCCCGGCCCCTCGGAGGGAGCCAGCCCAGCCGCAGCCGCCGCCACCGCCGCCGCCGGGGCCGGGCCCCCTCGCCGCTGCCCCGGGAAGGAGGTAGGAGCCCCCCGCGCGGGCGAGATGGCGGGGGCCCGCGGGCCGGGCGGGGGCCGCGCGCTGCGGCCGGGGCGGGGGAGGGGGCCGCTTCCTGCCCCCGCTTGGGCCTGACTCAGCCCTGGGTGGGGGGCCCGGCCTGGCCCCTCGCCCTGCCCTGGCGGCTGTCCGGCTCTGACCCTCGGGAGGGGGCGGAGAGGGCACCTCAGTCCCCGCCGCCCGCGCCCCCAAAGCGCGTGACCCCGTCTCCTCTGGCCCGGACCCCCCCTCCTTCCCCTTGACGCCACCACCACGTGCGAAGCCTGAGCCCGGGCAGAGGAGGGGGGAGCTGGTGGGATCCGGCCCCCTCCCTCACGCTCTCTACCTCCCGGGCCGGAGACCCGGCCCCCCCTCCGCCCCAGCCCCGGGCCTGGGAGCCTGGCCGGGGGCTGAGCCGAGCGGAGGAGCGGGTGCCCCCCTAGGGCCCCGGCCTCTGCGGGTTCTGGGAGGTGCTGCCCGGGCTGGCTGGCGGGGGCGCACGGTGGGCCGTGGCAGGAGGGTGCTGTCCACCCGGGCCCGGGCACCCAGTCGGCGCCCACTAAATGTTGGCGGAATGCAGCCAGGAGTTGGCGGCGAGGAGGGGGGAGGCAGCAACTCCTCTCCCCACTAGCCAGCCGGCGGAAGTTACAGAGGTGCTGGTGCCCCTGCCACGAGCGGCGCCCACCTGGCTCACCCATGGGTAGTGGGCTCCGTGGGCCCCCCCCCACCTCCCTGCCAGTTGCCTCCAGAGAGGGCGTCGGGATTCCGTGTCAGCCCCTCCAACCCTAGAACTGGACCAGGGCGTAACCCTGACCGTGCCGCTCCCATACTGGGGGTGCCCCCCCACCACCGGCGATCACTTCCTATTGGCAAGCTGGTCTGGGAGAGGTCCCTGGGAGGCCAGGCCGAGGCCCGGCCCTGCTGCTGCCGGGGCCTGAGGGCTTCAGGCCGGGGGCGTTTGTCCCCGAGGGCCACCCCCAAGAGCACCTATCGGCAGGGCCGGGGCCTCTGTTTACCACCAGCCATTGCTGTGGAGACAGAGCCTGGGGGAGAAGGGGGGGCAGGAGCCGGCCGCTGGAAAAGCGAAGTCTAAGGAAGGAAAGAAGAGCCAACCGGGACACTGAAATTTTAATTCGTGGGTCAGTCCGAGGGTATTTATTATTCAGTTCCGATTGGCTGCGTGGCGGCCAGTCAGCACCCGGGCCCGGGCGGGCAGCCACGCTTCGGCAGAGCCCCGCGGGTGGCGGCAGGGAGGCGATGGGTCCTTTGCTCTGTGCAGGAGACGGACGCCCGGCAAGGGCCAAGGCAGAGCCCAGCCTGGGCCTGGTCGGGAAGGTTCTTGGGGCGATCACAAGTCCCCTGCTGGGGTTTTTATTTTTGTTTTTGTTTTTCCTTTTCTTTCCTTGAGTCCCTCTGACCTATAGCTGGGTCCACCTGGTGGCAGATCCCCGTTGGCATATGAGGGGGAAACTGAGGCTGGGAGGGAGGCAGAATGTGAGCTTGGAAACGAGGGGGTTAGAGCAAGCCTCAGAGCAGGTGCTGGGCAGGGGAGACTGAGGCGTGGGGAGAAGCAGAGAGCTGCCCAAGGTCACTCAGGTGGAGGCAGAGCTGTCCCCTGTGGTCCATCCTTCTAGCTCCCAGCCTGGCCAAAGTCCCCCCTGGGTGGTGGCCGAGGGGTGCCTGCCCACCTGTCTTTGAGCAGGGCTGGAGATTGGCAGTAGAGGCTCAACTGCAGGCACCTGCCTGCAAATGGAGCGTCTCCGAGGCTTATTAAACCCTGTGTCCGAAGATGACATTGAGGCCCAGAGAGGGCCAGCATGGCTCCCAAGGTCACACAGCACAAGCCACAGCCCTCTCACCTCCCGGCCTCAACGGGCAGGCCCTTGCTGGTGCACGTGCATATGATGCCCCTCTCCGATGCTGCCGAGCACCTCGGCCCTCAGAGGCGGGCAGGGCTCTGAGTTTTAAGACCAGAGGAGCTGGAGGTCACCTCACCAGAACCAACCCTCTGCAGCCCAGATGTTGCAAGGAGGGCTCCTGGGGGCTTGGAATGCTGGCCTGCTTGCTCTGCAACCTTGGACGAGCCCCTTGACCCCAGCAGCCTGGGCGTGCTGTGTGCGTGGGGTGCTGAGGGTCCCCCAGCTGGTGCCTGCAAAGACACCCATGCTGTCTTCTCCTCCGTGGCGGGAGCTCCTGGGTCAGCTCAGGGCATGGCAGGGACCAGAGTGTGGGGTGTGGGTCAGAGCTGCGTGAGAGACCTGCACCCCAGCCTTCACCTGCCAGACCATAAACCACCCTGCAGTAGCCCTGGGCAACAGGGACTAGAGGAACGAGCTTTGGTGGAGGTGAGCGCAGTTGAATCCCAGCCCAGGCCTTGGGCCCACCCCGGGGAGTCACTCCCCGTCGGCCAGCCTCAGTCTTCCCATCGGGACAGTGGGGAGAGGATCGTCAGCCCTAGCGTGTTGTCCCCAAGGTTTGCTCAGTGGGTCCTTGGGAACGTTTGTTGAGTGACTGCTGTGTACCGTATCGAGCCCTTGGGGGGCTGTCCTGAGGACTCCAGGGCCAGAGGACCCCTCCCTGAGGTCACCTATGTCAGCTGGACTCCAGCCCTGCCCCGGGCGCCCTGCAAAGCAGCGCTGAGGGTATGAGAATAAGCCGTCCTCTCAGCTCCTCAGCCCCAGGGTAGGGGGATTTCACCTCCTGCTGGTATCCGGGGGCCAGGAAAGGAGATGGAAAGAGCCGTGGGAGGACTAGTTAGGCAGGCTGGAGCCAGACTGACCGCCCGGGCTCAAATTCCAGTTCTGCTGTGCGACCCCAGCCAAGCCGCTCCCCCTCTCTGATCCTGTTCCCCTTCTGCAAAATGGGGCACGGACACAGATCCTGCCTTCCATCGCTGTGGGCGCCGGCGGGTACTGTGGGTCTGTGGGGCGATTTTCGAGGCCCAACCTCCCTGAGCGCCGAGTTCAGAGCCCCGAAGCACAGAAGGCGCCCCTTGGAGAATCTGGCGCTCGGGAGGAGCGTGGCCAAAGGACCAGCCCCTCCATCTGTCCCCCCAGCAGGCTGTGGACGGCCTGGGTGGAAGTGCCGCCACCCACGCCTTTCTGGTTTGACTGGAAAACAAGGCCCATCCCACCTATCAGGATACCTGAGAGAAGGATCTGGCTGGATTCTGCAGGCCGCTGGGCTCTCAGGCCTAGCCTTCCACCTGCTCAGGCGAGGGTGGGGGTGGTGCGGGCATCTCCAGGTGACATGCAGGCTTCCCTCAGGGGAGGGAGAGAGGTCACCCCGGCCTCTCACAGGCATCTCAGCTAAGCAGGTGCAGCCTGGGCTGACGGCAAGGTGGACAAGGGTGGGCTTCTGAGAGTCTGGCCTTACTTGCCCACGGTGACGGGAAGCTCAGCCCCTCCACTGCTGTCCTGAAACTTCCTCTTGGAACCTAGGCTGGACTTCCAGGCTGGACTTCCTGGCCCATGACAGCACTCAGAATGTGGGAACCGGGTGGGCCTCAGTCCCACCCCTGAGTGGGGCATCAGATGGGATCCCCTGGCCTCCTCATCACTGCCCCCATCCCCACCGCCACACTTCCCACTGGGCCCCCGCAGCCTTCCTGCCTCTGGCCCTTTAAGGCCCTGGGCAGGAAGCCCCTCCCCATTTAGGGCAATAAATGGACACATAAAATGGCCGAGGGCCTGTTTGCTCTGAGTCTGGCCCAGAAGGAGGCCTTCGGGCAAAGGCAGGCGGGCTGGGGGCGGGCTGGCAGCTGGCAGCCACCCCAGGCCGTTGGTGCCCCCCGATCAGGACACTGCATTCCTGTCCCATTAAACCCGGGCCGGGGACTGGGCCAGGCGAGGCTTGGCACCAGGTCAGGGCGGGGTAACCCGTCGGGACCAACCTTGCAACACAGGCCGCTGGGCGGGGAGGGGGCAGGGGCTGCCGGGTGCGGGCCTGGCAGCCACACCTGCACACCAGGCTGGTAGGGTGACCTTGGGCCCGCCACCCACCCTCTCTGGGCCTGGTCTCCCCTTCCAGCTTCCTCCTCAGACCCCACCGGCCACTCCCTTAGTAGGCGAGGGGGGACCGGCGTCCCGGAATAGCATTCAGGGGCGAAGTTCCCATCTGAGAGAGGTGCTGAACGAACGGCCTGGCAGTGTGTTTTGGGGACTGGCTCTGGCGCGCAGTAGGTCCCCCGGATGAGTTTCCTGCGTGGATGTGAGCAGGACCCTGACCACATTGGGGGGGCCCCTTTCCAATGTCACGACCCCCATCCCCCAGGAGACGGAGGCTCAGAGAAGTCTTGCATCTTGTCCACGCTCACACAGCTTGGAGGTCGGGGAGCTGGGGCTTGAACCCGTGCTGCTCTGCACAGCACACAGGAGGGGTGAGAGGTCCCTTTGGCCTGCTCTCCCTGGGCAGAGGGTTGTATGGGGGCCCTGAGCCCCTCATTAGACGGCCCCCAGGAAGTGTCCTTCGGGGAGGCGGTGGGTGGCAGTGGCCTGCCCAGCCCCCTGGCTGGCGGCCCCTTCTCCATCCTGAGGATTGGGGGTCGGGGGAGGCCGGCCCCAGCCCTCACCTTGTTGTGTGACCTTGGGGAGTCCCCTGGCTCCTGCACCCTGTGCTAGCGACGCTGCCGCCTCTCTGCCTGCCCCAGTCAGCCACCTCCAGGCCTCAGCTTCTGCCACTTGCTGTGCTGGGACGCCCTTCTCAGGATGCCGAGGGCCTTCCCGGGTACACCTGTGGCTCCCGAGCCACATCAGGGTGCTTCCGAGCTCTCGGCAAGTCCTCAGCATCTGGGAGTGGCAGCCGCCCAGGTCAGAGGACTGCTGTGTGAGCTGGGCTGGGCCGCCTCACCTCTCTGAGCCTCTTGGGAACCCTGGGAAGACGAAATGAAGGGCACCCAGTTGGTTTCTAAAAGCGGGTAGTACAGAGGAGGCCAAAAGGCAGCCTGGGTGCAGTGGCTCTCGACAGACCCGGCAGCAAATGGCCCTTAGGTTAGACGGGAGGTGGGATCGGCAGGCTGCACAGCCCCTGCTTCTGGGTGTGCCTTGCAGCAGGTGGGCGGGCCCGGGCGTGGGCTGTCTCTGGTTTATCCGGTGGTTTGCTGCACCCCTACTGTGCGCCGCCCTGGGAGGGTTGGGCTTAGGGGCCCGGGAGCGGCCCGGGGGGAGGAGGGCGCCCCACCTCCAGCCCAGGAGGGGCCTGCCAGGGCCTGCCCCTTGGCCGCCGAGTCAGCACCGAGCAGCCCCGGAAATCCCACGGAGGCCAGCGCAGGGGAGGAGCTGTGATGAAAGATGGGGCCCTGGGTGGGTGTGGGCTGAGCCCAGGGGACCCTGGCCGGCAGGGGTGGGGACCTGGCTGGCGTGGGGCTGGGGCTTTCCGGAGGAGGGGAACGAAGCCGCCACCTCTGGAGGCGCGGACTGCGTGTCGGGCGCACAGTGGGGCTTCAGCACTTGGGGACTTCTTACTGTCGAGACTCCGTGGCCCCGCCCCGGGGTGCTCTGGCTGGGGCCCGGCCTCCCCTCTCCCATCTTGGAGGCAGGGTCTTCGGCCTTTTCCTTAGGGGCGGCCTCCAGGAGGCCCAGGTGGGGGCGGTGGTGCGGGGCGTGGCCGGCAGGTGGCCCGTGTTCCTGGAGTGAGGGCGTGGGTCGGCTGTCTCAGGTGGAGTTTGGTTTCCAGGGCGAGGGCAGGGCCATGCACTGGGCAGGTGGCGGGCAGGCCCCTCCATCATTTCCTGGCCCCCAGTCCCTGGGAGTCAGCCCTGCCAGGCAATCTTGGGCCCGGGCGTTCTCGGCGAAATGCTCCTCTTACGGGGGCTTTCCTTGGCTGACATCGCCTGGGCCTGGCTGTTTTGAGGGAGGGCCTCAGTGATATTTAATGGGGAGCAGGGGCCCAAGGGAGGGTCCTAGGCTGGAGAGGGCAGAGACTGGGACCCCCGGACCCAACCTGAAGCTGGGATCTTCAGGATAGCTGGGACTCCCAGAGGTGGCTGAGCCCCCTGGGTTATTTTGGGCCCATCATCCAGTCCCCAGGAGAGACACCTGTGAGCCACCCAGAGCGGGGACCATGGTCACCTGAGGGGATGAGCAGCCCCGCAGGCCTGGCGTGGCCATCTTGGGGCGTTGGTGGCCTGGGTCAGAGGGTGGGTGCTGGGGTGGGTAGGAGGGCCCGGGCCTGTCTGATCCGGAGCTCCATCTGCTCTCACGCTCCCTGCGTCCCAGGGCCAGACGGCAGATGGTGGTAGGGGGTGGCCACTGCCGAAGAGGGCTCCTCGGAGGCTTCTCGGGGCGGAGACTCGGGTGGGGTCCCACCCTCCCTGCTCCCAGCAGCCACATCTGAGCCCCACTGCCCCACTGCAGGCCTCGGAGCGGACGGGGGCGCTGAGCAGCTGGGGCCTGGGCCGAGGCTGGAAGGAGGGAAGGAGGGCGGAGGGGACCTGGGGAGTGTGGTGGTGCTGAGCAAGCTCACAAAGGCCTCTGTGTCGCCCGGCAGCTCAGGCCCCGTGAGGAGGGCCCTGGGCTTTGGGTCCGGCTGGACCAACACCGTGCCTCCCTTGTAGGGCCTGGCTTAAGCCCGTCCGGCTGCCAGGCTGTGGGGGGCAGGAGGGTCCCGTGGCCTGGAGGAGGTCATGAGAGGCCTGGCTCGGGCCCTTTCCCCAGGGGCTCTGGCCCGAGAGCTGCCGGCAGGCCAGGAGGAATGTGAGCTGTGCTGGGTGACTCGGGGCAGCCGGGGGCTCCCAGGAGAGGGCGGAGGGGTGGGGACAGGGGCCAGAGGGTTGCACAAGCTCCGAGTGGGCGGATGAGTCACAGCAGAGGGGAAGGTGGAAAAAAGGAGGGAGGGGGAGAGAGGGGTGGGACAGACACAGTCCCCCCAGGGCCTGGCGCTGCCCGAAACCTCTGCCCATTAGACGGATAGGGAGACTGAGGCCCAGAGAGGGCCAGGGCCTTGTCTGGGGCTGAACAGCACAGACGGGGTGGCTGGGAACTCGGGAAGGGCTGCCAAACAGGCCTGTGGCAGGAGGTGATGGGGGTTCCCCGGCTCCCTGCTCCTCCCGGGCGGGGGCCTGGGCTCCTCTGTTACTCACAGCTAGGGCTGGGCCGCAGGCTGGGGGCTCTGAGGAGCAGGAAGGGGTTTAGCCTGCGGAGTCACTGGCCCTGCCCCGACGGGGCACACCCACGGTGGCCTTGACCTCGGCTGGGTTTCGGCTCTGGGTCCCCGGCCTCGACCACACCCCTTCCTGCTGACTCAGAGCCCCCTGAAAAGAACCAGGCCGGACCAGGAGGCAGGAGGCAGGGTCAGGAGGAGGCAGGGTCAGGAGGCCGGGGAGCCGGCTCTTCGGCCCACTCCGTTTGAGTTCAGATGCCACTGTCTTCTGACCGTGGGGCTGGGGCAGGCGGCCTCAGCTCACGACTGAGCGGCTGCCGCCGGTTGGGTTCCGTTGGGACCAGCGTGAAGTAGGTGTTTTGTGGGGTTTGTTTTGTTTTTTGTTTTTTCTTGCCCTCACCAGGCTGGAGTGCAGTGGCACGATCTCGGCTCACCGCAATCTCCGCCTCCCAGGTTCAAGTGATTCTCCTGTCTCAGCCTCTCAAGTAGCCGGGATTATAGGCACGCGCCACCATGCCTGGCTAATTTTTGCATTTTTAGTAGAGATGGGGTTTCAGCATGTTGGCCAGGCTGGTCTCTATCTCTTGACCTCGTGATCTGCCCGCCTCAGCCTCCCAAAGTGCTGGGATTACAGGTGTGAGCCACTGCGCCCAACCTAAGTAGGTGTTTTGTAAAAGTCACTGTGTGACCTCCCCTCTGTGTTAGCCGAAGCCCGTGCTCCTGTGGCACCTCAAAGTGCATTTTCCTTTATTTATTTATTTTTTTTTTTGAGAGAGAGTCTCACTCTGTCGCCCAGGCTGGAGTGCAGTGCCTCGATCTTGGCTTACCACAACCTCCACCTCCTGGGTTCTGCCTCAGCCTCTCGAGTAGCTGGGATTACAGGTGCTTGCTACCACGCCCAGCTGGTTTATTTTTAGTGGAGATGGGGTTTCTACTAAATGCCGGCCATGTGGGCCAGGCTGGTCTTGAACTCCTGAACTCAGGTGATCTGCCCACCTCAGCCTCCCAAAGTGTCCTTTCAAGATGCATTCCTGGGGGCCCTCCTGGGAGGGGTGGTGCCAGTGTGCCTGTGACACTAAGCATCCGGTGTGGGTTTTGCCGGCACAGGACATCTGACTGCCCTTGGGCACTGCTGGGGAAATTGAGGCTGTGGAGGCACGATATCTGACTGCCCTTGTGTACAGATGAGAAGCAGGCTGGGGGGGAGGCGGGACACCTGGCCGTTCTCATGCACAGCTGGGGAAACTGAGTCTGGGAACAGGACATCTGATCGCTTTTGTGCACAGCTAGGGAAACAGGCTGGGGGAGGCTGGACATCTGACCATTCTCATGCACAGTTGGGGAAACTGAGGCTAGAGAACTAGGACATTTGGCTGCCCTTGGGAACAGCTGGCGAAACTGAGGCTGGGGAGCCAGGACATCTGGCTGTCCTCATGCACAGGTGGAAAACTGAGGCTTGGCGGGGCGCGGTGGCTCACACCTGGAATCCTAGTACCTCGGGAGGCCGAGGCGGTTGGATCGTTTGAGTCCAGGGGTTCGAGACCAGCCTGGCCAACATGGTGAAAGCCCGTCTCTACTGAAAACAAAAGAGGCTGGAGGCGGGAGTCTGTTGCTTTGACACACAGCTAGGGAAATGGGCTGGGAAGGCAGACACCTGACTGCCTTCGTGTACAGATGGGAATCTGAGGCTGGGGAATCCAGGCAGCAGGTGGAGTGCTGCTTCTCAAGGGTCTTGGGGCCTTGACAGTGGGCACAGGAACCCTTGTGCCCCCACTCACGAGCGCCCTCTTCCTCCCCGCTGCTGCAGGTCTCGGCGCGGAAGATGGCCGGCGGCGTGGACGGCCCCATCGGGATCCCGTTCCCCGACCACAGCAGCGACATCCTGAGTGGGCTGAACGAGCAGCGGACGCAGGGCCTGCTGTGCGACGTAGTGATCCTGGTGGAGGGCCGCGAATTCCCCACGCACCGCTCGGTGCTGGCCGCTTGCAGCCAGTACTTCAAGAAGCTGTTCACGTCGGGCGCCGTGGTGGACCAGCAGAACGTGTACGAGATCGACTTCGTCAGCGCCGAGGCGCTCACCGCGCTCATGGACTTCGCCTACACGGCCACGCTCACCGTCAGCACGGCCAACGTGGGTGACATCCTCAGCGCCGCCCGCCTGCTGGAGATCCCCGCTGTGAGCCACGTGTGCGCCGACCTCCTGGACCGGCAGATCCTGGCGGCCGACGCAGGCGCCGACGCCGGGCAGCTGGACCTTGTAGATCAAATTGATCAGCGCAACCTCCTCCGTGCCAAGGAGTACCTCGAGTTCTTCCAGAGCAACCCCATGAACAGCCTGCCCCCCGCCGCCGCTGCCGCCGCCGCCAGCTTCCCGTGGTCTGCCTTTGGGGCGTCTGACGATGACCTGGATGCCACCAAGGAGGCCGTGGCCGCTGCTGTGGCCGCGGTGGCCGCAGGTGACTGCAATGGCTTAGACTTCTATGGGCCGGGCCCTCCGGCCGAGCGGCCCCCGACGGGGGATGGGGACGAAGGAGACAGCAACCCGGGTCTGTGGCCAGAGCGGGATGAGGATGCCCCCACTGGGGGTCTCTTTCCGCCACCTGTGGCCCCGCCGGCTGCCACGCAGAACGGCCACTATGGCCGAGGCGGAGAGGAGGAGGCCGCCTCACTGTCGGAGGCGGCCCCCGAGCCGGGCGACTCCCCGGGCTTCCTGTCGGGAGCGGCTGAGGGCGAGGACGGGGACGGTCCCGACGTGGACGGGCTGGCAGCCAGCACGCTGCTGCAGCAGATGATGTCGTCAGTGGGCCGGGCAGGGGCCGCGGCAGGGGACAGCGACGAGGAGTCGCGGGCCGACGACAAGGGCGTCATGGACTACTACCTGAAGTACTTCAGCGGCGCCCACGACGGCGATGTCTACCCGGCCTGGTCGCAGAAGGTGGAGAAGAAGATCCGAGCCAAGGCCTTCCAGAAGTGCCCCATCTGCGAGAAGGTCATCCAGGGCGCCGGCAAGCTGCCTCGACACATCCGCACCCACACGGGCGAGAAACCCTACGAGTGCAACATCTGCAAGGTCCGCTTCACCAGGTGAGCTGCCTGCGCCGCGGAGGGGAGGCGCGTCCTGCACTCTGCCCCGGCACCTGCTGCTCACGGGCCCTCCCCGCCTCTCCCCCTGCACCGCACACACAGGCACATTCATGCACACACGCACACACAGACATGCACGTGTGGACACGCACACAGATGCACATGTACACAGGCACACACGCACATGCACACACAGATCCACATACATACACATGCACACACACATGCATACAGACGCAGGCACACACAGACACATGGACGCACACATACACCGGCACATGCACACACAGGCACGCACATGCACACACAGACACAGACGCAGGCACACAGGCATAGACGCACATGCACGCACACATACAGGCACACAGACACGTACATGCACACACGCACACAGATGTACACGTGCACAGATGAACACGCACATGCGTGCAAACAATGCACCCACAGGCACACGTATGTGCACACGCACACAGAAACACCCCACCTCGGGCCCAAAGCCACCACGTCCCTGGCCTGCATGCCTGTTAAGAACAGCCTAGACCAGCCCCTGCCCTCGTGTGTGGACATCCCGGTGGGTGACGGCGCAGGCCAGGCATAGGATGACAGCTGTGTCGAATGCGAAGCTTGCGTGTCGGGGTTGAACTGCGGGAGGTGGGTGGGAAGGCACAGTCGCTCTTCTGCCCTGGAGGGCTGGTTCTTCTTTTCTGCACGCTTGGATTTTTTTTTCTCTTTTTGCTTTGGGAGATGGTGACAGGCCCTCAGGCTTAGGGACGGAGAGCCCAGGCTGTTGAGTTTCTGGTGAGCCTGGGTCATTGGCTTCCTCAGCCAGCATTTCTGAAGCATCTGCTGGTGCCAGCCCCTGTTGTAGGTGCCGGGGACAGGCCTTGCTGGGCCTGAAGGATAGGGGGAGGAGATGCAGGAACGGGCGTTCCAGGCAGGGGGAACAGCCAGTGCAAGAGGCCCTGAGGCCAGCTCTGCTTGAGAGATCACTGTGTCCTCCTGGGAGCCTTGGGGCCTGGTCCCTAAACAGCAGGAGTTCAAGGCCGTGCTGGCGCAGTGTGCGATTTGGTCTTAGGAGTCCAGAGGTGGCTGGCTGGGGCTCGTAGATCCAGGGCAGGCTGCAGCGATGGGGGCAGGGGGCTGGCAGGCAGGGACCTGGCCAGGCCGGGTGACTCAGCACCACCCCCTGCCCCTCCACCGCCCTGGGGTTCCCCCAGCCACGCCCACGGGGGCCGAATAAAGAGGCCATTGTCCCAGCTTCTCGGCCCCGCCCCGTGGGGACAGGAACTAGGACTGACCCCCTCCCCAGCTCCCCCCACCCAGCACCCCGGCCCCCTCCCCAGCAGGCCAGGAGAGGAGGGTGCGGCCTGGACTCCGGCGCCCAGGAGTGCCAGGCAGGGGGCAAAGGTCGCTGACTGGGAGGCGGGCATTGTAGCTGGTGGCTTGCCCCTCCTTGGTGAGATTGGGGTACTGGAGATCTTGGAGGGTCTTCTCTTCCTCCAGGCAGGGGTCCTGAGGTCACTGTGGGTTCATCTCTGAGCTCAGGAAGAGCAGCTTGGTGGGTACAGAGAGCCAGGGTCTGCAGAGGGGACCAGGCTGAGCTAAGACGCTGCCCCCACCACCCCACCTCCCTGGCCCAGTTTCATTCTGACTCGGGCACTGCCGAGTACCCTACTCGACCCTGGGGCTGATCCCCTCAGGGAAACTGAGGCTGAGAGAGGGACACTTGTTGAAGCCTCTTCCTCCCACCCCAAGGCATACCCACCTGCTTCCTCTTTTCCCCACTCTGAGCCTCAGTCTCCCCTCTCCAGGGCACCAGCACCGCCCCCCCAACAAAAGCCTGGGAGCCCGAGGCCCCTCTGAGTCACAGCAGGGCGTTGAGTAAGTGGGGCCTGTGGTGGCCGGTGCTATAATTACCCAGGCTGGGGCTCGGGGTGATGAAACTAGGGATACCTCCGCCCCCACCCCACCTCTGCGTGGCCCTCTGGCCGGCTGTGCAGCCCCAGGCAAGGCACTTCCTCCCTCTGGGCCTCCCAGGCTCATCTGGGGAGTCGCTGCACAGTTCTAGAAAAACCTTGTGGCTGCCATCCCCTCTGTGACCCTGGCCCTCTGCCAGATCTGGGCAGGGCAGCCGGGAGACCTTGTCCGTGGGCTTTGCAGGAGGTGATCGGTAGACACAAGAGGCCTGGAGGCTGCTAACAGCGCTGGTTAGGCCAGGGTTCTGTTAGCAAGTTACCACGTTTTGTTGGCTTCAGTGGGGCAGAAAGGCTAGAGAGAAGGTCAGGGTCTGGTTGCAAACGGCCAGGCCTTGATCCTCAGGGCAACAGAGAGCCAAGGAGGGGTTAAAGTTAGGGACAACATTTCTGTAGCTAGCACCAGAGGGAGGGACTTAGAGCTGGAGGAACCCAGAGGGGAGCCAGGTCTTTGGGAATTAGGAAGAGTAGAGGGGCATTCAAGGTAGGGCTTTGAGGGATGCATAGGTGTTTGCCAGTCCCCACACTAAAAAAGCCTTCAGTCTGTTGAGTGTGAGAAAGAAGAAACCCAGAGTGGCTCAGATGTGGGGCACAATAGGCAGCAGCAAGGAGCAGGTCAGATTCTAGCTGAGGCTCCCGAGACCCAGGGCTCCCTCCTGCCCTCCAGATCCCAGAAGCAGTCCACTTTATTACTCTGGACTGGCATCACGCAATGGAAATAGGAAAGTCACAGCTATATTTTCTTTTCCTTTTTTTCTTTTTGAGACGAAGTCTTTGTCGTCCAGGCTGGAGTGCAGTGGCACGATCTCGGCTCACTACAACCTCCGCCTCCCAGGTTCAAGCGATTCTCCTGCCTCAACCTCCCAAGTAGCTGGGATCACAGGCATGCCACCACCGAGCCTGGCTAATTTTTGTACTTTTAGTAGAGACTGGGTTTCCAGTGTTGGCCAGGCTGGTCACACACTCCTGACCTCAGATGATTTGCCCGTCTCAGCCTCCCAAAGTGCTAGGGTTACAGGTGTGAGCCACTGTGCCTGGCCAGCAAGCCACCTACGTATTTTTACATTTTCTGACAGCCCTGTTCAAAAAGTGAAAGGAAACTGGTGAAAGTCACTTGAAAGAAACATATTCTACCAGACCCAGTGGATGCATTTCTGTGTGGAGTCAATATGCGTAATCCTCAGTGAGCTATTTTTTTATATTTATTTTTTGGGATTTTTTTGAGACAGAGTCTTGCTCTGTCACCCAGGCTGAAGTGCAGTGCGGCAATATCCGCTCACTGCAACCTCCTCCTGCTGGGTTCAAGTGATTCTCCTGCCTCAGCCTCCCGAACAGCTGGGATTACAGGCGCGCACCACCACGCCCGGCTAATTTTTTGTATTTTTAGTAGAGACAGAGGTTTCACCGTGTTGGCCAGGGTGGTCTCGAACTCCTGACCTCATGATCCACGCGCCTCAGCCTCCCACAGTGCTGGGATTACAGGCGTGAGCCGCCGCGTCTGACCTTAGTGAGCTATTTTACATCACCTTTTGCATACCAGGTTTTCAGAAGCTGGGGTGCCTTTTGCACTTCCAGCACACATTAGTTCTGACCGGCCACATTTCAAGGGCTCAGGAGCCACCTAGGTCACAGGCACCCCAGGGCCGATCCAGTGACCAGCTTTGTAGGCTAAAGGCCCCAGGCTGAGCTGGGTCCACGCTGCCCCCAAGAGGTGAGGTGGGCAGGGAGGGGCACTCCAGTCACACTCAATTCCTGCTGTCTCAGGGCTCACGGTCCAATCAGGGAGACAGAGGAGAAACAAGGAAATTAACAGAAACAAGAGAGATTGGCTGGGTACGGTGGCTCACTCTTGGTCATCCCGGCACTTTGGGAGGCCGAGGCGGATGGATCACCTGAGGTCGGGAGTTTGAGACCAGCCCGACCAACACGGTGAAACCCTGTCTCTCCTAAAAATACAAAAACCAGCCAGGCGTGGTGGCAGGTACCTGTAGTTCCAGCATTTTGGGAGGCTGAGGCAGGTGGATCAGCTGAGGTCAGGAGTTCGAGACCAGCCTGGCCATCATGGGAAAACCCCATCTCTCCTAAAAATACAAAAATCAGCTGGGCATGGTGGCGGGCGCCTGTAGTCCCAGCTACTCGGGAGGCTGAGGCAGGAGAATCTCTTGAACCTGGGAGATGGAGGTTGCAGGGAGCTGAGATCACGCCACTGGACTCCAGCCTGGGCAATAGAGCGAGACTCAGTCTCAAAAAAAAAAAAAAATGAGAGAGAGATGGTGATGGCACGAGGATGGAGACGGGGCTAGGGGAGGAGGTCACATTTGAGCCCAAATTTGACTGTGAAGATCCCGGAGGCAGAAAGAAAGTGCCCTGGACAGCGGGAACAGCACGTGCAAAGGGCCCAGGGCAGCTCGCGCTTCGCAGGTCAGAGTGGAGCCCAGATGGGGGAGTGAGGCCAAGTTGAGAGGAGAGGGGAGAGTGGGCGGGTCTGGGTGCTGTGGGGTGGGGACTTGGTTACTAGGGTGACCAGCTGCCCCAGTTTGTCCCAGACAGAGGGGTTTCCCAGGGTGCAGGGCTTTCAGTGCTAAAACCAGAAGAGTTGGTCACCCTGTCTGTCACCAAACACCCCGGCGACCATCAGCCTCGAGAGGGCAGGGATGTTTGCCTGTCTTGTTCCCTGCGGTATTTTCAGCACCCGGAACAGGGCCTGGCCCTCAGTCACCTGGCACTGGCTGGCCTCGCCCCACCCCAGGGGTCGGGGCAGGATGGGGCGGCTGCAGCCCGCTGTCTACTTTTGCGGTAGGGAAGCGTGTTCAAGGCGGGTGCAGTGGCTCACACCTGTAATCCCAGAGCTTTGGGAGGCTGAGGCAGGAGCATCGCTTGAGCTCAGAAGTTTGAGATTTGAGATTAGCCTGGGCAGCATAGCTCGACCCCTGTCTTCTAAAACTTACATACATATGTATATATTGTTTAATAGCTGTTTAATAGGGTGTGGCAGTGCATGTGCTACTCTGGAGGATGAGCGCAGGAGTTTGAGGCTGCAGGGAGCCATGGTCATGTCACTGCCCTCCAGCCCGGCCACCAAAGCCAGAGCCTGCCTCTTTCTCTCTCTCTCTTTTTTTGTTTTGGAGACAATTTCATTCTGTTACCCAGGCTGGAGGGCAGTGGCATGATCTTGGCTCACTGCAACTTCCACCTCCCACGTAGCTGGGATTACAGGCATGCGCCACCACGCCTGGCAAATTTTTTTTTTTTATAAGACGGAGTTTCGCTCTTATTGCTGCAACCTCCGCCTCCCAGGTTCAAGCAATTCTCCTGCCTCAGCCTTCCTAGTGGCTGGAATTATAGGCGTCTGCCACCACGCCTGGCTAATTTTTGTTTTTTGTTTTTGTTTTTTTTTTTGAGACAGTCTCGCTCTGTTGCCCAGGCTGGAGTGCAGTGGCATGATCTCGGCTCACTGCAGCCTCTGCCTCCTGGGTTCAAGCGATCCTCCTGCCTCAGCCCCACTAGTAGCTGGGATTACAGGCACACTAGACCATGCCAGGCTAATTTTTTGTGTTTTTTAGAAGAGTCGGGGTTTTGCCATGTTGGCCAGGCTGGTTCCAAACTCCTGACCTCAGGTAATCTACCTGCCTCGGCCTTTGAAAGCGCCGGGATTACAGGCTTGAGCCGTGGCGCCTGGCCTAGACCTTGTCTCTTAAAAAGCTGAAAAGGGGGCCGGGCGTGGTGGCTCACGCCTGTAATCCAAACACTTTGGAGGCCAAGGCGGGTGGATCACCTGAGGTCGGGAGTTCAAGACTAGCCTGACCAACATGGTGAAACTCTGTCTTTAAAAAAAAAAAAAATTTTTTTTTAAAAGTTGAGCAGCTCCCAATCACCATAGCAGCCTGACTGCGCCCCAGGTTAAAGATAAGCAGGGTCGGGCCTGGGTGGCACTTAGATGGGGGACCGAATGGAAAGGCCAGGCTTGGAGGCTTTCAACTTCCTGCTCTTTTTAAAAAAATATTTTTATAAAAAAAAAAGTTGAAAAAGGAAAGGAGACGGGGTTCAAAGAGGGTTAGCGTTTTCCCAAGGCCACACAGCGCACAGGCCCTCTTCAGATGTTCAGAATGCGAAGTCGCCCCGACGCGTCCCGTTTGCCTGTCGGGGAGGCTGGAGCCTCTGGCGCACGTCCGTGTCCCTCAGGGGTGGGTCCGGGTGGGGGGGCCTGCCGCGTCCGTGAGGGTCCCCGGGCGGGGGACTGGAGGGTCCCCGGCCCCGCTGACCGTGCCCGCCCCATGCCCCGTCCACAGGCAGGACAAGCTGAAGGTGCACATGCGGAAGCACACGGGCGAGAAGCCGTACCTGTGCCAGCAGTGCGGTGCCGCCTTCGCCCACAACTACGACCTGAAGAACCACATGCGCGTGCACACGGGCCTGCGCCCCTACCAGTGCGATAGCTGCTGCAAGACCTTCGTCCGCTCCGACCACCTGCACAGACACCTCAAGAAAGACGGCTGCAACGGCGTCCCCTCGCGCCGCGGCCGCAAGCCCCGCGTCCGGGGCGGGGGGCCCGACCCCAGCCCGGGGGCCACCGCCACCCCCGGCGCCCCCGCCCAGCCCGGCTCCCCCGACGCCCGGCGCAACGGCCAGGAGAAGCACTTTAAGGACGAGGACGAGGACGAGGACGTGGCCAGCCCCGACGGCTTGGGCCGGTTGAATGTAGCGGGCGCCGGCGGAGGAGGTGACAGCGGCGGTGGGCCCGGGGCGGCCACCGACGGTAACTTCACAGCCGGACTCGTCTAAAAACCAAAAAGAGAAAACAGAAACCCGAGAGAGAGAGAGAGACAGAGAGAGAGAGAGAGAAAAATCACCCACCACCCCCCCAAAAACACAAAAAAAGAAAATCTATCTATATACAGATATCTATATCTATATATATATACAGATATATATATATGACGCGTCACAGAATCTAGGGTAGCGCTTTCTCAGATTTCCCTCTTTTCTGACGTTGTTCCTCCCTCGACAGGGGCCCCGGCCCTCCCTGGCTCCCCTTCCCCCTCCCCACCCCCACCCCATCGCTGGGTTTCGGGGCTTGGTTTGGGGTTTTTTGTGGGACACAAGGAATCCGAGACCCCACACAGCCCCCTGGGCACCCGGCATGGGGCCCGGGGCCGATCTGAGAGGCCCTGGGCCGGGGTGAGGGTGGATGGGGGGAGCTTGGGGGAGGATGGGGTGGGCTTTTAATTTCCTCCCCCCGCTGGTTTCTATGAGTCTTTCAGACAAGACCTTAAATGATTTCTGTCTGCTCTGAGCAGACGTTAAAATGGGCCCCCGCCCCCGCCCCGTACCCTCCTTCCTCAGGGCACTTACTAAGGGAGGGGTCTCCCTCTCCATCTCCCCAATGGCCTCCCCACCTCCAACCCTGCCTGCGGCCCCCCCTCCCCCACCCCCTGCATCTCCTGGCCACGAGACACAAACCTATTTATTTCCAGGCCTGGAGAAAGGAGATCGGACTGGGGTTCCCAGGGGGGCACCAGGATGGCTCCCGGGGGGGGGCCTCCCGCCGCCTCCCTTCTCGGCACTTACAACTGGCGGGACCCCCAGGGACCACCCCTCAGGGCGCCCCCCCCACCCCCGTCCGGTCCACCTAGACCCCCATGTTTGGAGATTCAAAACTTCTGTCTTGGTCTTCTCCCAAGCCCCCTCTCCCAAGTTTTTAAAGCACTTTTTAGATTTTTTTTTTCTCTTTCCTCCTTAAAAACAAAATTTATATATAGATTATATATATATATATAAATAATATACTTTTCCTCAGAGGAGCAGGCAGAGTGTGGGGTAAACAGAGTCATGATCAGAGGAACCCCAGGGTCT
The DNA here is from genome assembly GCA_963573385.1 of Cacajao melanocephalus. Lineage (NCBI taxonomy): Eukaryota > Metazoa > Chordata > Mammalia > Primates > Pitheciidae > Cacajao > Cacajao melanocephalus. The sequence goes on from CAUYLG010058922.1 coordinate 91,193, forward strand.
GGTGATGGCAGGGACGGGGAGAGAGAGAAAATCCACAAATTCCAATGTCACAAAAGCAATAAAACAAACTAGAAAAAGAAAAAAAAAAAAAGATTTTACAAAATGAAAGGAAGAAAAAAAAAAAGGTAACCAACCACATTAGAAGTCTGGGCACTTTGTAATGGAACGGGTACTACACTTTATCTTAATTCTTAATTTAAAAACATGTTTACAAGTTACAACCAACTTCTATGAAAAGTTGAAAAGACAAAAAAAAAAAAAAAGAGCGAGAGAGAGAGAGCGAGAGAGAGAGCGAGAGCAGAAATTCCTAAAAGTCGATTTATTTTTGTATAAAATAATAAAAAAAAAACCCACCACAAACGTAGAATCCACTTCTGTTCCCCAAAAATCGAGAAGGGGGGTTCAGGAGGAAGCCATTGCAGGGGCCCTGGGAGGCGCCCCAAGGTGTTTGTGCTACACCCCCGGACGCCGGCCTCGAAGGCAGGACTGTGGGGTGTCTGTGCTGTGTCCCCCACCCCCCTTCTGTCCCCTTTTTTGGTTCCGACGTGTACAGGTCTTAGCGCCCGCTGGACATACAAAGGGCCATCTCTGTCCTCGGGGTCTCTTCTCCCTCCTCCCTAGCTCAGGGATGGGCCTTCCAGCCGGAGTACCCCGATTGCTGCCCCGCACCCCCAATCCCCCAGTCCTCCCGCATGGCCACCAAGGAGCTGGACCTTGGACACGCCGGCCCTGTTGAGGTGGGTGACAGGGGCCCCCCACCTCCAGGGCCTTAGAACCACCGCCCCCCCTTCCCCCACCAGGCACCCCTCTTTTTACTCAAAGGCACTGACTGTAATCCAGGGGGCTGGGACCTGCCTCCCCCCAACCTCTGGCTCCCACAAGGCCCGGCATTGACCGAGCCACAGGCCACGGACAAGGGGCCGGGGTTGGGGAGACAATGTCGCCAGATGCCAGGATGCCCTCACCCCTTTTGCATATGCAATGCCTAGCATGGGACCCCGAAAATAGACGCTCTGCTGCACTGACACTTCCTTGTCAATGCCCAACCAAGGGGGGTGTCTCCCTGCCCCCACCCCCCATGCCCTCTTCTCTGTGACACACACGTCTTGTCTCTTTTTCTTTCATTTTTAAAGGGAAGCTTTTTCAGAAGGCAATTCCATATTGTTTCTACAGGATGGTTTTGGTTCCCCTCTCACCCCCCCCTTAAGCCTGTCAGCCCCTCCAATGTCTCAGGATCCCCCTTTCCCCTGGGGCTGGGTGACGGCTCGCCGGCCGCATTCACACCCCAGTGGTACAGGGCGAGCTGTTCTGGAGAGAAAACCATCTGTGGTGGCTTGAACACGCAGGCCAGGGACACCCCCCTGCTCCAGCTCCTAGAGCGGCACTCTGAGGGGTGAGCCCTCTTTCCATTTTCCCCTCTCCACGCACCCCCTCGCAATAAAACGAACTCCAAAATCACAGCCGTCGTCCTGGCCAGTGGGGGCGACCAGACTTGGGGGGTGGAGCCCTCTCGGACTTCTGCAGGAACCAGGGCTGCTGCCCACCGAGACACTCACACAGACCTCCTTGGGGATTGCACTAACTCCTCGTTCCCAGCTCCGCACTCAGCTTCGCCTGTCCTGCCCGCCCACTTTGCCTTAACTGCCCGCCCGTCCTGGGGGCCACAGCCTCTGCATGGGCCCAGAGCCGGGACCCCCCAGCCCAGCCCAGCCCCGCCCTCCCCAGACTCCGCGCAATCACATACTGTATATAGACGTGGATCGATTTTATTTTTATTCTTTAAATTAAGGTCGTGATAAAGTGTTGCCAAAGATACCTGCTGAATTCTCGCGTTTCAGGAAACAAACAAAAATTGATATTTGAGGAGGGTCGTGTGACTCCATGAGAAAGGACACAGCTAAAAGCTTTTTTGTTTGGTTGTTTGGGGTTTATTTTGTGTTTTCTTTTTTTGGGGTGTTTTTTTTTTTTTAACTGCCTGGTACAAAAAAAAAAAAGAAAAAAAAATGCGAAATTGTGGCTTCCATTCTCATGGTGAAGTTGCGTGGACGGGTGTGTGTGTGTGTGCAAGAGAGCGGGAGTGAGGTCCAGGCTTCAGGGGGCTTCAGGCGGGGGCGCCCAGGGGGCCGGGGAGGTGGCCGGGCCGGACCCCCGTCTGCAGCGTCCCCGCCAGCCTGCCGGGCCCAGGAGAGAGAGAAAAGCATCTTTGCTAATAGCTGTTGCTGTTTCCTGCCTCGGCCCCACCGACGCCACCCCGCCTTTTGAGATTAAGAAAAAAAAAAAAAGGCAAAAAAATTTTTAAAAATGAAAAAAAATGTATTATAAACCAGTGAATGTAAAATGCCAGACCAGGTCCAGCTTGGCACGGGTGTGGGCCTGTGGCGAGCCAGCCTTGAGCGGGCAATACCAAAGTCTGCCCCTCCTTGGGCGGTCCGCTCAGGAGACCCCCCCACCATTGTGGTCATGGAGCCCTCATAGCTGTCTTTTCGCTTCCTTCCGAGGGGGGTTCCCCAGCCTCTTTTGGGGTCTTCCCCTGGAAGTGGGAGACTGCAGGGAAGGTGACGGAGGGGGTCTTGGCACGATTCAGACCCCGGGGCTGTGGCAGGAGCAGTCACCTCACACTCGGTGGCACTGAGGCAGGGGTGGCAGGGCGCCCCCCTCCCCAAATGGGGACAGTCCAGGCAGCTGGCGAGACAGAGAATGAAATGAAAAACAGAAAAAAAAAAAAAAAACAACAAAAAAAAGCAAAAATCCTATTTTTTGAGAAAGAAAGATATTTATATTTGCAGTTTTATTTTAAAAAGTTATTTAAGTTGAAGCAGCCTTCCCGGAGGTGGGTGGGGGGTGGCTGGCACAGGACGGGTCAGGGGCCTGGAGGCTGGGGGGCCCCCAGGAGCTACAACCTCAGAGTTCAGGCTAGCTTGCATTAAATACATAGATTTACAAGGGGGGGCGGGGGGGGGGACCGGGGCCAGGAGGTGGAGGGGGCCGGGGAGACCCCCCAATCCCTTGCCGGGGCTGCCTGGAGGCTGTGGACGGGGGTCCGATGCCCAGGTCCCACCCCCCGCCCCACCGCAGGCCCAGAATCGAGGTGCCTTGGATTTTGCGGGGGTCAGGCCTGGTGAATGGGGGGCGGAACGGCGCCTTCAGGGTACAGAGCACAGACAGACATTCCAGACTGTATTCGAGAGTCTTTATAAAGTGTGGGAGATTTAAAAAAAAAACTGATAAAAATGCACTTTTTGGGAGTGGGGAGGGAGAAGCTTTAAAATGAATTTAAAAAAATACAAACAAAAACACAAAAGATGAAAAAGCAGAAAAAAATTCATTTTTCTTGTACATAAAAAAACCACTAAACGCAGCCTGTTACGACCGCTGCTGCCTCAGTTGCCTCATTTGATGTTCTGTGTTTTGTTGGGGGGAGGGTGGGGAGCGGGGATGGGAGGCTTGCGGGGGGTCCCCTTTTTCCTCTTTTGGCCCTGAAGAGACTGGATGGGTTGAGCCCCTCGTCCACACCACACCTTTGGGCCCAGAATGACTTGATCTTGGGTCTCAAGGAGAGAAACCCCAGGTCCCTGACTGTTCTGCCTGGCCTTGGAAGCCAGGCCCATCTCTCTGGGGTCCTTCTGTCCCATGGCAGTAGGCAGGGCATGGACAGTGACCCAGCATGAGGGGTGGGGGCTGAGTATCCAAGGAGGTCCCAGGCCCAGAGACCCCTGCGGGAAGGTGACCCACAGCCCCTGGCGTGGGCAGGTGGCTGGCACAGGGTAAGGCCAGAGGGGCAGCAGGGAGAACCGGCCGGGCAGGTTGTTAGCAGAATCCAGGGGTGGGTCTTGGGCACCCCTGTTTCCAGGCTTACCCTAGGCCCCAGGCGGGATAGCCTCACCTGGGGGCCATCAGACTCTGTTAAGGCCTCAGAGGACCCCAGCGTGCTGCCCCATGCCAGGCCCCTGGGCCATGAGCCAGGATCTGGAGCTGGAAGTCTCAGCTAGCTGCAGCCACTACCTCTGGGTGGGGTCCCTGAGGGAGAGCCTCCTCATCTCGCCTGTTCTCCAAGCAGACTCAGCCCATGTCCAAGGAATCTGTCCAGGCCAGCAAGGGTGGGGATGAGGCCTGCCCCAAGGGATGAATGAGGCAGATGTGGCTGCACTGAGCCGGGCACTGGGTCCACTCAGAGCCCCAGCTCCTCTTCTGTGGATTGGGCCCTTCCTAGTAGCCACAGGAAGTCAACAAAGCCTGGCCCAGCCCTCGCCAGGAAGCACCACAAAGGCCACACCACAGAGTGTGAGGGCCACTGGGTCTTTGTGTGGACCCCACGTTAAAGCCCCATACCTGCATGACACCACCCATGAACCTGCCGCAGCCAGGATTCGCGCCCAGGTCCCCAACGCGAGCTGGAGCAGGGTGGGAGGGTCATCGGTTCTATAGCCAGACCATGTCCTGAGTCCCCTGCTCCTAGGCCCTCAGGGCACGCAGGCCTCTGCTCAGAGGTCCCACAGCACCAGGAAGCTGAAGGAGTAGCACCCCACCAATCGGGGGTAGGTGCTTCTTAATCTCTCCGCTTTAGAGAGGGCTCGGTGCAGTGGCTCTTGCCTGTAATCCAAGCACTTTGGGAGGCTGAGGGAAGATTACTTGAGCCCAGTTCGAGACCAGCCTGAAAAACAAGGTGAAACTACATCTCTGCAAAAAAATACAAAAATTAGCCGGGCGTGGTGGAGCACACCTGTGGTCCCAGCTACTCTGGAGGCTGAGGCAGGAGGATTGCTTGAGCCCAGGAGGTTGAGGCTGCAGTGAGCTATGACTGCACCACTGCACTCCAGCCCAGGTGACAGAGTGAGACCGTGTCTCAAAAATCAAAAAAAAAAAAAAAGTAATTCACATACCATAAAATTTCCCTTCAAGGCTGGGCATGGTGGCTCACGCCTGTAATCCCAGCACTTTGGGAGGCTGAGGCAGGTGGATCACGAGGTCAGGAGATCCAGACCATCCTGGCCAACAGGCTGAAACCCCGTCTCTACTAAAAATGCAAAAATTAGCAGTGTGTGGTGGCATGTGCCTGTAATCCCAGCTATTCAGGAGGCTGAGGCAGGAGAATCACTTTGAATCCGGGAGGCGGAGGTTGCAGTGAGCCGAGATCACGCCACTGCTCTCCGGCCTGGGCAACAGAGAGAGAATTGATCTCAAAAACAAAAAAAAAACCTTCAAACAATTATTCATCCATCACTAATTCTGGAACATTCTATCAGCCCAAAGGATGCCCCATATCCATTTGTGATCACTTCCCATCCCCTTCTCCACCCTCCAGCACCCCTGAATCCCCTTCCTGTCTCTGAGATTGGCTTGTCCTGGACATTTCATAGAAATGCGATCACACGCCAAGTGGCCTTTGGTGCGTGGCGTCCTCAGGGTTCGTCCACGCTGGGGCCTGTGTCAGGGCCTCGCTTCTTTCCAGGCTGCCACGCTGCACTGATACACCGCCAGGTTAATGGACATGGGTCATCTCCACATTTGGCTGCTCTGCACATCTGTAAACACTTGCTTATTTTGTTTTTGAGACAGTCTTGCTCTGTTGCTCAGGCTGGAGTACAGTTGCACTATCTTGTCTCACTGCAACCTCCATCTCCCGGGTTCAAGCGATTCCCCTGCCTCAGCATCCTGAGTAGCTGGGACCACAGGTGTGCGCCATCACGCCCAGCTAATTTTTTGTATTTTTAGTAGAGACAGGTTTCACCATGGCCAGGATGGTCTTGATCTCCTGATCTCATGATCCGCCCGCCTTGGCCTCCCCAAGTGCTGCGATTACAGGTGTGAGCCACCGCGCCCAGCCCTTTTTTTTTTTCCTTACAAAAGCAAAACATTTGTCTTCTTGGCCACCCCAGAGACATGGATGATCTTGGGACCTGAATTCTGCGTCTGGCCCGAGCCCCCCGTCCGTCTCCCAGTCTCCCCTGCTGGGTGAACCTGAACTCACTCAGGCCGGGCACGGCGGCTCGTGCCTCTCATCCCAGCACTTGGGGAGGCTGAGGCAGGAGGATCACTTGAGGACCTGAGTTCCAGAACCGCCCCCACACTCCACCTCTATAAAAAGTAAAAATCTGCCTCATTTGACCAGGTGCGGCACCTTTTGACTTCTGGAGCTCAGGCAATGACCAGGAGAGACGTGGGTGGGGCTGAGTTTCTGTCCGTTCCCCATCTGCCCCCCCCACTACAAGGCACACAAGAGACACAGGGCACAGAAAAGCGGACGCCTGGGTGGCTTCACCTCGACCTTTTTTATTTCCATTTTTTAAAAACAATTAAATTAGAATACAAATATTAGAAAACAGCGGCCTTCAGCTGCCCAAGCGGGCGGGAGGGGCCGGGCTGCGCAGCAGGCTGCGGGCTCTGCAGCGAGACTGAGCTGCCCTGGGCAGATGCACGTCCCTTTCTTTAGACCTGAAATGATATTGCTTCCTGACTAGGAGTTCTGTTTATACAAAGGAAAATTCTGGGCTGGGGAAGACAAAAGCAAAACAGACCGCAAGGAGCGGTGTTGGAGAACCAGGTGAGGCCGCGCCCCGCCAGCGCCCCGGTCTCCTGGGGAGCGAGGGGGACGCCCAGCTGTAGGCTCCTGGAGGCAGAGCCCCCGAAGCCCCCTCTGGTTGGACCCTGAGGCCAAGGGCATGGGTGGGGCCTGTGAGGGGCCGGGAACCCCTGGGGGCAGGAGGGAGGCCCTGTCTGGTCTGGTCCTGCTGGAAGAGCGAGGCTCCCAGGGGACAGGGTGCCGGGCCAGCCTCGTACCCGTCGGAAAACCCAAGAGCAAAAAGAAGGGAGAGGAATCAACCCAAACCAAGAGCCAGGGTGGCTGGAGTCCCCGCTGCCCCTTGGGAAGTGACCACCCCCCGTCCCCCGAGAACCAGGGTGTGGTGGTGGTGGCGGCGGCGGCGGCGGTGGCAGCTGTGGACATCTGTGGACATCTGTGCTGTTCCGTAGGGAAGTTAACCTGAATTGGAGTTACCGAGGTAGCTGGCTAGAAAACTGAGACCCCCCCACGCCACACGGTGCCGCACTCTGGCCCCCGCCTTCCCCGGGGGCTCCTGGCCACACGCCGGGTCTTCAAAATACCAAATTATTGCACTTTCAAAAAATACAACACATCTGTGGCTAAACCCTCCCCAGCCCCCCACCATGCCCTCAATCTGCCCGCCCTCCCCCCACCCCTGCCCCTCCCTGCCCCAACCCACTCCATGGCTTCTTGGCTAAAACGCTCGCTGCTCGGAGCGTGAGGGTCTCTGGGCGAGGCCGCATTTGCAGAGAAAAAGCAAAGGAAGAGACAAACGTCAAAGTGGTCGCCAGAGAGGGGCTGTGCCCCACCGCCCGCCGCCCGGGTCCCTGCGCCCTGGCTGGAATGGTCGTGGGAAGAGGGCGGCGGGCAGCGGGGCATCCTGAGGGGAGGGAGCGGGGCGGCGTCCTGGTCCCTCCTGCCCACCACCCCTGCCCGGCTCTGACTCCAGCCGGGGAGGTGGCTGTGTGGGTGGCCGGCCTTGTTTTTAAGAGTTTGACTTTTTTGTTTCATTTTTCTTTTTTGTATCTTTTTTTTTTTTTTGTCATTTTACTTTTTTTTAATCCCCCGACAGGTGAGTCCAGAGGTACAGGTGCCAGGAGCCAGGCAAAGGGGTGGAAAAACAAAACGAACGACAATAAAAAGAGAAAAAAAGGTCACTCCTCCCTCTGCGCCCGAGGCTGGCCCGCGCCCCTCTGCGTGGTAAGCACCAGGAAAGTCGAGTGTCCGGCCGGGGTCAGCAGGCCGGCACCAGGCCCTTCTGGAAGGGGCAGCGGCGCTTGGGCCGGGGGCCCTCGTCCTCCTCGTCCTCCTCCTCCTCGTCCTCCTCCTCCTCATCCTCCGAGGACGAGGAGCTGTCCAGCGTGAGGTCCACCACGTCGGCTCCCGGCTTCCCGTTCTCCACACTGCCCACCGGGCCGCCGCCGCCCGTGCTGCCGAGGGCACCACTCCCGTCGACGCTGGGGGCGGGCAGGAGCCCATTGGCATCTGAGGGGCCTGCAGGCAACAGGCACAGGGCGCAGGTACTTAGGACGCAGCCACTGACAAACAGGGAAATTGAGGCGGCCCTGGCTGGGGACTGCACGGTCAGCGGAGGCGTGGCACTCACCCAGCACAAGGATGGCGCCCTGTGGGCTGCAGCTGCGCTCCTTCTCGGCGCGGATCGGGCACCACGAGCCGTCCACCAGGTACTCGATCTCGTCGGCGTCCTCACACTCACTCAGGATCTTCGAGAGCAGGCTGAAGCGAGGCAGAGAAGCTGACCCCTGGGCTGGGGGCGCCCCGCCCTCCCACTCCCCAGCCCTCCATCCCTTCCGCATGCAGCCAGCCGCTCCCCACTCTGCAAGAGCAACTTCACCACCCCAACTAGGGAGGCCCAGGAGCCCTGCCTTCCCTCCCTTGCCACGGCCCCTGCAGGTGCTGAGCCCTGGGCAGGTCTGCAGGTACACACACACGTATGTGGACTGCATGGCCATGGGCACGTGTGAGCCTACGTGCGTGCACACATGTGAATGTATGCACGTGTGCATGTGCACACACGTGTATGTGGACTGCATGGCCGTGGGCACGTGTGAGCCTACGTGCGTGCACACATGTGAATGTATGCACGTGTGCATGTGCACACACGTGCATGTGGACTGCATGGCCGTGGGCACAGGAGCTTGTGCGTATACGGGCATGCACTGTGTTAACGGAGGCATGCCTGCACGCGAAGGCGTGGCCTGCAGACGTGTGAGCATGTGGTGCGTGCACGCATGTGTGCACATGTGCGAGCATGTGTGAGCCTGTGGGTGTGCACACACCCATGCCTTCACATTGCGCTGTGTGCCAGCAGACCAGGAAACAGCCTCGGGGGGAAGGTGTGGGCTGCTCCGAGGCCCTGCAGAGGCTGTGCCCATCCCAGCCACGGTCTCTCCAGAGCACCCACCCCACCCAGTGTCCAGCCTTCTTACTCAGAGTCCTACCAGCCCCATTTTACAAACGTGCAAACAGAGGCCCAGGAAAGGGATGAGTCCCGAGGCCCCGAGGCCAATCGGAGGCAGGCCCTGCTTCTGGGGCATCCTGGCCAAAGGGCCTTGGTCTCCCTACCCGCAGAATGGGAAGGGCACAGTGGCCAAAGGGGGGCGTCTGAAGGGAGACCCCCATGCCCACAGGCACAGGCAGGGCCATACACCACAGAGCAGGCTGGCCTGTTACTGTCCAGGCTGCAGCTGCTCCCAGGTGCCTGCAGCAGCGTCGCTCTCATCACGCAGAAGAGGCCTCTTCCTGCTCTGGGCCTCACCCTCTGAGGCCGATGGGACTCCTCTCACCCAGGTCAGCCCCGCCCACCCCTCCTACCCTCACGCTCACCCTGAGGCAATCAATGCTCAGAGCTCACTGTGCCAGGGCCATCCCAGGCATGGGCACAGCTCTGCCTGCTTACTTCCTTGCCTGTAAAACTCCTACGCAGCCTCCAAAGCCCCATCCCACAGCTTCCCTTCCCCCTCCCCGACAGGCACAGCAACAGGAGTATTATGTCTGGCTCTGCTCCTCCATCCGCCCCGCCCAGAGCAAGGCTCTCCGAAGGCAGGGTCTGGGAAATGACTCTTTTAGGGACCCTGGGGTCACCCAGCTCAGGGCCAGGGACAGATAGGTGGCAGGGCTCACGGAATAATGTATGAACCAAGGAGCCCTCCTTCAGGAAGCCTCCCTGGCTACACCGAGTACCCGTGGGCTGCTAAGACCAAGGCGTATGTGGGACACAGCTGCCTGCCTGAGCCCGGCCAGCCCTGGAGCTGAGAGCCCAAGCCCAGCTAGGGGCATGTGGGGGAAGGCAGGCACCGGCCGTGCAGCTGTCAGGCTGGGAACAGAGAGGCCATTCAGGCAGCCCATGTGCCCAGGCCCCAGGGCCTCTCTCTCCACCCGAAACTGGCCTGCAGGGGGGTGGCAATGCAGCCCTCCGAGGAGGGGACAGACTCAGGCTGGGTTCCAGTCCCAGCTGGGCCACCTGTGGGCTGGGGCGGCTCCAGCTGCTGGCTGCCTCCTCTGAGCCTGTCTCCCCGTCTGTGACATGGGGAGGCTCAAACGTCTGCCTCCCGGGAGAGGGACAAGCACACGAACCAGGGGTTTACTTGGGGACCAAATCTATAACCCGGAGGTGGGCCAGTCCTGCCTTCACCTGCACGGTTGGCTGAGGCCATGCCCCTGAGGGCTGGGGGCCGGGCCCACTCCCCTGGGTGGGGCCTGCTCCCGCCTGTAAGGGCACCAGCTCATGCCGATGTGGCCTCACACCCTGCCAGCGGCTCTGGGGACGAGAGGGAGGTGTGGCTGGCGCCAGCCAGGAGCCAAGTTGAGCACCACAGACAACGGGGCTTAGTTTCTGGAAACTTAAGCCCTGGGCAGAGAGAGCCTCCCTCCAGGGAGAAAGGCCCTGTCCTCCTGTCCCGTGGCCTGGGGACCGCCTGGCCACAGCTGTGCCACCCAGGAAGGGGAGAGTGTGGTGTGGCCAGAGCGCTCGGGGAGATGCCGCCTCCTCTGCCTTTCTTTGAGGAGGTCACCCCTAACCAGGTCTGCCGAGTCTGCCCTTCCTGGGGTGGAATGCCGTGTCAAAGCCGTGCCTGGCTCAGTTTTTTGTGGCAAAAACCATACATATTCCTGGAACTCAAGGTCACACTCGCCCAAGGTCATGTGGGAGCAGGGGTGGACCCAAATCCACCTTCTGCAGCCTAAGCTACGCGCCTGGCGCCTGCACAGCCCTGACAAATTCCATGGGGAAGAAACGGGTTCTTTCTGCAGCCCGGGGCTTCCGGAGCTCTGGGACCACTCGTCCTCACTACTGTGTCTTGCTGGGGCAGCACGGGGTCTGCAGGAAGCGGGGCGCCACTGAGACTTCGGCGTCTGGCTCTGGCCTCCCTCCCCCGGCTCTCAGGCTCACCCATCGATGATGAGCTGGTCGTAGGGGGCTGGCTTGTCGCACACTGGGCACATCCAGGTGGGCTTCTTCTCATTCATCTGCAGGTAGAAGACGGCGTCGAAGCACTGCAGGTGTGCGCAGGTCTCCGCCCGGCAGGGCACAGAGAGCCGCATCTTCACCAGCTGTGGGTGAGGGGCTGGGTGAGCAGGGCACCCCTGCCTGCTGTGCCCAACCGGCGCCCCTCACCCCCAGCTCCATCCTGTGGCTCCTTCCAATCGCTCGTGTCTCAGGGACACGGAGGCGACTACGACTAGCCTTGCTGCTCAGGCTCTTGGCCCAGCCGAGCTGCCCCGGGACTGGGACCACTGGGGAGGAGGCCCAGCCACAACAGAGGAGTCTGCGCCCCAACTCACCGGGCAGATGAGGGACACCCGCACCCCAGTGGTGGCGATCTCGCTGTCGGGATCGAGGCGCAGCTTCTCCTTGACTGTGGGGAGGGAACAGAGGACACCGTCAGAGGGGAGGGAGCAGCGGGGCGCAGGGCTGGGATTCGGGTTCTCTCCAGCACTGACCTCCACCTCCCAGAACAGGGGCCCTGAGGACAAGCCCCGAGCTTTGCTGCTAGCTCAGGGGTACGAGGGATCAAGGAAGGCTGGGCGGCGACCACCATTAGATCTGGCCGCAGCCTGGGCACACCGCAGACCCAGCTGAAGCCCCAGCACGCAGATGAGGCCTCTTCCCGGCCCTGCGTCAGCGTTCTATGACCCAAGGGACTTTTCTGGAAAGTTTCATGCAACACGGCCACCGAAAGGGTCATCACTGTGACTTAATCCTGTCACCAAAGCACCATCCCCAAGGCCACAGCCGGGAATGAGGCAGCGACCCTGCCATGAGAAGGACCCTGAACTCCTGACCACGAGCCAGGAAGCGGCTGCCACCCAGCCCCGGCACCGCCCCCAGGCAGCCCGCAGGCCCAGGAGGAGCCTAGCTGCTTCTGCAAAGGAAAAGACATGCCCGCCACTGACAGGCTGCAGGCCACTGACAGGAAGAACTCACGCAGGCACCTGGCTGCCCTCCTGACGCTTCTGGGATGCAGCCAAACTCCATCCCCAGGTAGCTCAGGACAGAACCCCAGCCCTGGCCCTGCGGGGCAGAGACCACACTGGCCCACAGCCCACAGGGCGTCTCTATCCACGACCTGGCCCTCAGCTGCCTGGTGGACCCGCATTGCTTCCTCCAGGAAGCCACCTGCCCACCCGACTTGGGGTCCAGAGTGACGGTGCCAGCCTGTCCCCCCACTGCCCCCAGCTGCCCTGACGTTTCTCTGCCTGGAACTGCCCCGCCACCCACTGTTGGCCTGAAACACCATTTATCTCTGGCTGCGGGGGAGCTGCTTCCTCCTTCCTGCCCCCACCCAGCCCCCTGGCCCAACCCACAGTCTGCGTGTGGACCAGTGGGCGCTTCCTCCTCCCATGGGGACGCAGTGGCAGCCACGTGCTGGCAGCCACGGTCTGCTCCCTCGCAGGGCCCCAGCAGCTCTCCTGCCTGAGCCAAGGCTGCCCCAGCCACTCACTCCTTGGCCAAGTTTCCAGCTCTGGGTCCCAGCTCTGGCTACCAGGTGCCCGGGCAGACCCTCAGGCCTGGTAAGGGGGCCCTGAGCAGCTAGGAGGGAATGCAGATGCCCATCTGATTTTTTTTCTTTCTTTTGACAAACACTTCTCATTCTACAAGCAGAACCCATCTGATTTTAAAGCAAGCTCTCCCTCCTCTGTGTGTAGAAAGACGTGTGCAGCAAGAAGGGTTCAAGTGAGACAAAGGCGAGGATTTCCTGGGTGCAACAAGAGAGAGATCCAGTGACAAGGAGGCCGAGCCTGGGGCCGCAGGTGGACAGCACCTGAGGACCACTCCAGAGACGAAACTTGACCCCACAGTCCCCCGAGGGCCAGCCACGACCCCCAGCACTGCAAGCTGTGGTCACTGAGAAATTCGGCCCGGCCCCTGCCCTGTGGGCCGGAAGAGGCCTGCCTGGCCCCAGCCTCCACACTCAAGTCAGCTACTATGCCTGCGGGCGGGGAAGGTGGGGGGTTGAAGAAAGGGCCCTTTGAGGAAAGAGGGAGGTGGGGGACAGGAAACCCAGGTCACAGAACCCTAACTCTGCTACTCTGTGCCTCAGCGTCCCCACTGGACAGAGACATCACCAGGCCCTCCCTCCCCTCACCCCTCCCTGTCCTGCTCTGCAGAAGGCATGCTGACGGCCATCTTTCCTGACTTAGGGGGCTGGAGTGTGCAGGAGGCTTCAACATAAGGGGGCTCACAGGCCCCTGGCGATGCCAACACTGCTCCAGGCTCCGGACACCTGGGCCCAGCTGTGCCAGGAGGGCAGTGCTCACGGGGGACTCTCGGGCCTGGGCAGTTAGGGGTGGCAGCTGGGAGACCCTCTGGCCCAC
>CAUYLG010058923.1:0-35861 GCA_963573385.1 Cacajao melanocephalus
CTCTCTCCGGATGTCCCACCTGGCCTGGGCACCCACCTGTGGCTGAAAGCCAGGATCTGTGTGCAGTGGAGCTCATGGCCCAGCTCCAGCCTGTAGGCACTATCTGAGCCACTCTTTGCAGCCTCTGGCTGGTGCTGCACTCCTGCGCTGGCTGCTTTGCCTGAGCTGTGAGGATTGATCCAGAGACCCCTGCCCTCCTCTGCCAGGCAGCCCTCCACCACGGCTCCAAGAGGAGGAGGGCCCAGCCCACCCTGGCCTTAGCCATGCCCTCCCCAGCCCCGTGCTCTGCTCCACCTGTCACTCCGTTAGAACCTGTTGGTGGGGAGGTCTTAAGAGATGGGTGAATGTCCCCCTCAACAGACACACCTATTTTTTTAATGAGCAGGTACTAAGTCCTACTCAGAGCCCACAGAATGACTAATGGAAAACCCCATGGTGACAGCATATCTTAGCTGGCAGAGCCACAGCCGTAGGAAACAGGGCAGGCCCTGCCACCTCCAAATGCCCCACAGCCAGGCACAAGGTGCCTTGCCTAGGAGGCTGTACCACATCCTCAGGGAGTTGGTCCAGAGCCGGCCTCACTGCAGCAGCAGGCCAAGGGCACGTAGCTCCACCAGCCCTGGCACGAAGAGCTCGGCGCCCAGGGCGGCCACCCACTGTCCATCCTCCTCCTTCCTCTCAGCAGTGCTGCAGGGACAGAGAGCAGGCAGATCAAAGTGTCGGCCCCCAGGGACCAACAATCCCAGCCCCAGGCAAAGAGGGGACTTGGGAATCCCCTAAAGGCTTTGGGGCTGGGGGCTCCTTGAAGAGCCAACACCTGTGCCCTGCACAACAGGCCAGACAGGCCTGATTATGGCTCACTGCAGCCTTGACCTCCCAGGCTCAGTTGATCCTCCCACCTCGGCCTCCCAAGTAGCTGGTACTACAGACATGTGCCACTACACTTGGCTAATTTTTGTAGAAACAGGGGTCTCACTATGTTGCCCAGGCTGGTCTTGAACTCCTGGGCTCAAGCAATCCTTCTGCCTTGGCTTCTCAAAGTGCTGGGATTATAGGCATGGGACACTGTGCTTGGCCCAAAAATAAAGTAGAATGAGACCGGGTGCAGTGGCTCATGCCTGTAATCCCAGCACTTTGGGAGGCCAAGGCGGGCAGATTTCCTGAGGTCAGGAGTTCGAGACCAGCCTGGCCAACATAGTGAAACCCCATCTCTACTAAAAATACAAAAAAAAAAAAAAATTAACCGGGTGTGCTGTCAGGCACCTGTAATCCCAGCTACTCAGGAGGCTGAGGCAAGAGAATCACTTGGACCCAGGAGGCAGTGGTTACAGTGAGCCAAGATTGCGCCATTGCATCCAGTCCCAGCAACAGTGCAAGACTGTCTCAAGAAAGAAAAACAAAGTAGAAGAAACAAAATCAAATAGGACGGATGAGAAAAGAATTAGCTACACATCATAGGTTGTCAGATAAATTTCACCTTCTAAAGCTTCTGCTTCAGCAACACTGAAGGTCAGCCAGAACACACAGGTGGAACTGGGTCAGCTGTTATGACTCCCAGACACCCACGTGAGGTGGTCAACAGCCACTGCTCCATGTGCCCCGAGCCCCAGCTCCTGTCCTTACCTTGGAATCTTTCAGAACCCATAAGCGGCACACCCAGGTGCCACCACCCTGGCTCTGGCACAGGGCCAGCACCTGCTCAGCCTGTGTGTATTTGTTTTAAATGCCCAGTGTATTTTAGGTCAGAATGTTACCTGTGTTTCTTATTGTGGGTCAGAATAAAAACAGCCCCAAAGCTGCTGTTTTAAGGTTTGTGGGGGCAGTTGGAGGTTGGGGGAGGTTCTGGGGGCTCACACTGAGCCTGCGTCTGTCCTTAGATGGGATGTTGATATTGAGAGGCTGGGGTGATGAGGACCATCAGGAGGCATTTGGCCCACACCCTAGCCTAGCCACGGAGGAGATGGGGCACAAGGGGTCTCGTCTCCTACCTGTCATGTGGGCCTGGTCACTCAGCAGATGGCTCAGCAATGCGGAGAAGGCCAGCTTGCTGCCTGCCTGCTACGTGAGGTTCCCTGTAAAGATGATGGGGCTGCCCCCATCACCAGTTTCTCCTCCAGCTGCGCCTGGTACCACTCGGCCTTGCCACCCATGGGTGGCTGCAGGTCACCCCAGTCCTGAAAAGGCCTCAGTGTCACCTGGGAGGATAGGCTTGGCCAGCAAGCCAAGCCATGACCACACAAGCTGGGACCATAGAGAGGGCAGGAGACAGCCCAGCTAATGGCTTTCTATTCCAATTCTTCCCCAGGTTTTGTTTTTTCTTGAGACAGAGTCTCACTCTGTCACCCAGGCTGGAGTACAGTGGCGGGATCCTCTGCCTCCCAGGTTCAAGTCATTATCCTGCCTCAGCCTCCCAAGTAGCTGGGATTACAGGCACACACCACTATGCCCAGCTAATTTTTGTATTTTTAGTAGAGATGGGTTTTCACTATGTTGGCCAGGCTGGTCTCAAACTCCTGAGTCCAAGTGATCCACCTGCCTTGGCCTCCCAAAGTGCTGGGATTACAGGTGTGAGCCACTGTGCCCAGCCCTTCCCCAATTTTTTAAACTCCAGATTTCTCAAAATTAGAAATCTGTGTTACAAACTCAGGCATAAATACAGAGGACTCCTCTCCTTGACAACCCCCTCGTTGGATCCATCAGGAACTCTGTCGACCGTCGCTATGGAATCTGTCTAGAATCAACCCCTTCTGCCACGTCTGCTGCTGCACCAGCTCCAGCCCTGGTCATTGCGCCTGTCTCACTGCAGTATCCTCTTGGCTCTCCCTGCTCCCATCCTACCGCTGGTAACTGATCTCCACGTGGTGACCAGACATGTCGAACGATGGCACACCAGCATTTCTTACAGTACAATCCAAAGTCCTTGAGAAGACCAGTGAAGCCAGAACTTCGTTGGTCAGTGGTGCAGACACTGGTAGGTGGGCCACGGGGACAGCTCACTACACTCCAAAGCCCCACACGGGAGATCCTCTAGAAAAGCCATGAACAACTGCAAATATCATCTTTGGTGGCCCCGCCAACCTGCAGATCCACCCCACACACCCCTCTGATGGCCACTAGCCGGTCAGTTCGCCCAAAAGATGTCAAAACAACACTTAACTATTACCAGACCGTCACTACTTAATGCTGTCTTTCCCTGATCCCCACAGATGTGTGTGCAGATGTGTGTGTACAAATGTGTGTCCATGTGTGTACAGATGTATCTGTACATGGATGTGTGTGTATACAGAAGTATGTGTAGATATACATAGGTATGTGTGTACAAATGTGTGGATATGGATGTGTGTGTACATGGATGTGTCTATATGTAGACATGTATATGAATGTGTATACAGACGTGTGTGGATATGTGTAAAGATGTGTATATATATGGGTGTGTATATGAATATATGTGTACAGCTATGTCTACATGTGGATGTAGATGCTCACAGCTTTTCCTGCTGACAGGCGCATCCTAGGGACAGCTTTATCCAGTGTGTAGCAGAGGCTGCGCGGTGGTGTCAGAGTTTCCTCAGGAAGGTGAGCACAGAACTTCTCACCCAAACCACAACACTTTGCAGTTAAAGAGAACACTAGTTACAAATGTGTCAGGTCAGCAGGTGTAAGCTGGGGCTCTCCAGGCAACCCAGGACCCAACCCCCACACACCGGGGGAGGGGGTGCCAAACAGAACACTTCCCACGCCAACCTTAAATCCCATAAACTTTGAGACAAGTTGAACTCAAGCTCTGGCACTTAGTACTCATCAGCTCATCAGCCTCAGTTTCCTCATCTCGTATGGGGTTACAGAGAGGACTTGAAGAAGGGACCTCATGTCTGCTGGAACAGGCTCCAGAAAGTTCCAGAGCACCGGCTATTATTGTAATTGTGATGAGTCTGGGGCGGATGGAATTAGAATTTCTCCAAAAGCAAATAAACATTTCCAGGCTGCAGACAGCTCTGTAGGGAGTGGCAGGAAGGTCCAGGGGAGGCACAGGCAATCCGTGCTTGCACATTTAGCAAACAACGAGAAGTTCAGGGGCCCCTGGGAGTTTCAGAAAGGAGGCATAAGTCTCAGCCATCAGGCAGGTGGGGCTTTAGGAGGAAGATGGCTCTCCCCTGACATGGGTCTTCTCCCAACCCAGGCTGACCGGAGAGCTGGAAGTGGAGAGTGCATTTATGCAGCAAGACATCCAGCCCTGGCTTCAGATGCTCCACTCCAGGCCTCTCTGAGAAGACACTGGAAACTCAGGCAGAATCGGGAGATCCACTGCTGAACATGCCCAGGGGTCATGCCTGGTGGGATCAAGTCTAAAGCTGCTATTTGTGCCCTGGCTGGAGTGCAGTGGGGCGATCTTGGCTCACTGCAACCTCCACCTCCCAGATTCAAGCAATTCCCCTGCCTCAGCCTCCTGAGAAGCTGGGACTACAGGCGTGCACCATCACGCCCTGCTAATTTTTGTATTTTTAGTAGAGACAGGGTTTCGCCATCTTGGCCAGCCTGGTCCCAAATTCCTGACTTCAAGTGATCCTCCCTCTTCATCTTCCCAACATTTGTATACTTCTTGAAGTCACCGATCTGCTTGAAAAGGGGATAGAAGTTTTAAATCTTCTCCCCAGGATGGAGGAGACAGACACAAAACTTCAACACAATGACAAGGGACTCACTAAGTTCCATCCAGGTACCCTTGGTTAAGAACCCTTGAAAAGCACCTACTAAGATGAAAATGAGCCTGGACAACATAGTAAGACCCATCTCCACAAAAAAGAAAAAAATAGAAAAGCATGGTGGCACAGGCGTTAGTCCCAGCTACTTGGGAGGCTGAGGCAAGAGGATCACTTGAGCCCAGGGGTTCAAGGTTGCAGTGTTCTGGGATCATGCCACTGCACAGAAGACCTTGTGAAATAAAGAGAAAATTGGGGGAGAGAGAAAAGAGGGTGTGGGAAGAGAGGGGGAAAAGACATGGGGGAAAGGGAGGGAAAGAGGTAGGAAGAGGGAAAGAGAGGGCATAGAGGGAGGGAGAGAAAGGAAGGAAAAGAAAAAGAAGAAAGGAAGAAAAGAGAAAATAAATGAGAAAAACATAAACTTTGTGGCCAGGGAATTCCACTCTGCAGAAAGAATGGTGTTCACAGCAGAATATTTACAAAGAGAGGAAACCTGGGAAAAACTCAGGAGCCCTTCATTATGAAACTAGCTGAACACATTCCATTCTGTGGACTATTACACGGTCATTCGCACTACGTGGGAGATGCTGGGTTTTTTTAAGTGGGTATATTGACTCCACGTGCTGATTGTGTGCATGGATCATCTTGGAGAGGAATCACCAAAACAGCCCTAACAGTGGTTGGCTTTCAGGAGGGGTGGGATAGCGGCTTTAAGGCTGCACCGGCAGCAACCAATAGAACTTTCTGCAATGAGGACCACGTTTCAGGGCCACCTGCAGCTGTGGAGCACCTGAAATGTGACCCATGCAGCCAAAGAACCAAATCTTTCATTTTCTTTAACGTTAATTCATCTAGATTTTTTTTTTTTTTTGAGTTGGAGTCTCACTCTGTTACCTAGGCTGGAGTCAAGTTGCATGATCTTGGCTCACTGCAACCTCTGCCTGCCAGGTTCAAGCAATTCTCCTGCCTCAGCTTCCCAAGTAGATGGGATTACAGGAGCCCCCCACCACATCTGGCTACTTTTTGTGTTTTTAGTAGAGATGGGGTTTCTCCATGTTGGTCAGGCTGGTCTCAAACTCCTGACCTCAGGTGAGCCACCCACCCCAGCCTCCCAAAGTGCTGGGATTATAGGCGCGAGCCACCATACCCGGCCTCACTTAGATTTCAATAAACACATATGCCACTGGCTGCCATATGGGAGACTCAGTTCTATATCCTTTCATAGTTTTTGAACTTTGAATCATTTAAATACATCACCTATTTTTTTAATTGTAGAACTTAATAGAATAGTATTTAGATAGAATTAATCAAAATGAAATCTACAATAGAATTTAGATTGTACCAGTGCATGCTGATATATAAAAAGAGTGCCAAGGTAGGGGTGTGTGTGTGTGTGTGTGTGTGTGTGTGTGTGTGTGTGTGTATATGAATGTATATTTCTTTTTTTTTTTTTTTTTGAGTCAGAATCTTACTCTGCTACCCAGTCTGGTGTGCAGTAATACGAACTTGGCTCACTGCAACCTCCGCCTCCAGGGTTCAAGTGATTCTCCTGCCTCAGCTTCCCAAGTCACTGGGATTACAGGCACGCACCACCACACCCAGCTCATTTTTGTATTTTTAGTAGAGAAGGCATTACACCATGTTGGCCAAGCTGGTCTTGAACTCCTGACCTCAAGTGATCCACCTGCCTCAGCCACCCAAAGTGCTAAGGATTATAGGCGTGAGCCACCATGCCCAGCTGCAAAGGTATATTTTTGAGTAAAAAGAGCAAGGTATAAACAAAAAATAGGGACTAGCTGGGCATGGTGGCTCATGCCTGTAATCCTAGCACTTTGGGAGGCTGAGGTGGGAAGATCGCTAGAGCCCAGGAGGTCAAGGCTGCAGTGAGCCATGTTTGCACCACTGCCCTCCAGCCTGAATGACAGAGCAAGATCCTGCCTAAAGAAAAATTAAAATTAAAATTAAAAAACCAAAACCTAAGCATGACGATTGGGTTTTCATGCTATTGTATGATATATGCCTCCCTCAAAACTTGTTACGACGTCATCACATCACCCATCTGATGCGAAAAAGAAAAAAAACAGAACCCAGAAACCCAAACTAAAAATATTTGCAAATCTATCATGTTATGCGTTGTACTGTGTCTCCCCAAAAGACGCTGGAGCCCTATGCCGTAGGATCTGTGGATGTCACCTTATTTGGAAATAGGTTCTTCACATATGATCAAGCTAAGCTGAGGTGATGAGGGTGAACCCTAATCCTGTATGCCTGGTGTCCTTATAAAAAGGGGATGTGTGGACACAGACACCTACAAAGGGAAGACAATGTCAAGACAGAGACAGAAGACCACCTACAAGCCAAGGAACTCTGGAGGCTACGAGAATCCAGGAGAGAGACCTGGGTCAGATCCTCCCTCACAGCCTTCACAGGAAAAACGAACAAACAAAATCCCCTTGACTTCAGACTCCTGGCCTCCAGAACTGTGAGAATAAATCTCTACGGTTGAAGCCACACAGTTTAGAGTACTTTGTTAAGGCAGTGCTGGGAAATGATGCAGATTTCTTGGGGCGTGCATCAACACTTCTGCAGGAAATGTGGGACGTGGCATGCTTGAACTTACAATTCTTACCTTTCTCTACTCTGAATTCTTTTTTTGAGAGACAGTCTCACTCTGTCTCCCAGACTGGAATGCAGTGGCACAAGCATGGCTCACTGCAGCCTCGACCTCCTGGGCTCCAGCAATCCTCTTGCCTCAGCCTCCTGAGTAGCTGACTCTACAGGGACATGCCACTGTGCCTGGGTAATTTTTTAAAAAATGTTTTGTAGAGATGGGGTCTTGCTATGTTGTCCAGGTTTACCTGGAACTCCTAGCCTCAAGTGATCCTCTCACCTTGGCCTCCCAAAGTTCTGGGATTACAGGTATAAGCCATTGTAACTGGCTTGCCTGTTTTTGTTTGTTTTTTTGAGACAGAATCTTGCTCTATCGCCCAAGCTGGAGTGCAGGGACATGATCTCAGCTCACTGCAACCTCCACCTCCTGGGTTTAAGCAATTCTTCTGCCTCAGCCTCCCAACTAGCTCAGATTATAGGCATCTACCACCACACCCAGCTAATTTTTGTATTTTTATTAGACACGGGGTTTCACCATTTGGCCAGGCTGGTCTCGAACTCCTGACTTCAGGTGATCTGCCCACTTCAGCCTCCCAAAATGCTGTGATCTTGGCTCACTGCAACCTCTGCTCCTGGGTTCAAGC
This sequence comes from Cacajao melanocephalus, assembly GCA_963573385.1. Lineage (NCBI taxonomy): Eukaryota > Metazoa > Chordata > Mammalia > Primates > Pitheciidae > Cacajao > Cacajao melanocephalus. The sequence goes on from CAUYLG010058923.1 coordinate 7,955, forward strand.
AATTCTCCTGCCTCAGCCTCCCAAGTAGCTGGGATTACAGGCACCTGCCACCATGCCTGGCTAGTTTTTGTACTTTTAGTAGAGACGGGGCTTCACCATGTTGGCCAGGCTGGTCTGGAATTCCTGACCTCAGGTGATCCACCTGCCTCAGCCTTCCAAAGTGCTGGGATGACAGGCATGAGCCACTGTGCCTGGCCTACTTCTATCATTATTACATTGTATATATAATAAAATACTTACACAACTCACCATAAAGTAGAATCAGTGGGAGCCCTGAGCTTGTTTTCCTAAAACTAGATGGTCCCTTCCAGTGGCAACAGGAGACAGTGATAGATCATCAGCCATCAGATTCTCATGAAGAGCATGCAGCTCAGCTCCCTCGCATGTGGGGATTTGAACTTCTATGAGAATCCAACCCTCCCACCTATCTGACAGGAGGTGGAGCTCAAGCGGTGATGCCAACAATAGAGTGGCTGTGAACACAGATGAAGCCTCCCTCTCCTGCCTGCTGCTCACCTGCCGTGCTTCCTGCCCAGCTCCTAACAGGTGAGCTGGGTGCAGTGGCTCACGCCTGTAATCCCAGCACTTTGGGAGACTGAGGCGGGTGGATCACCTGAGGTTGGGAGTTTGAGACCAACCTGACCAACATGGAGACACCCTGTCTCTACTTGAAATACAAAAATTAGCCTGGCGTGGTGGCTTATACCTGTAATCCCAGCTACTTGGGAGTCTGAGGCAGGAAAGTCACTTGAATCCGGGAGGCAGAGGTTGCGGTGAGCCAAGAACATGCCATTGCATTCCAGCCTGGGCAATAAGAGCGAAACTCCATCTCAGAAAAGAAAAGAAAAAAAAGGCCAGGTGCGATGGCTCACACTTGTAACCCCAGCACTTTGGGAGGCTGAGGAGGGCGAATCACCTGAATAAAGGAGTTCAAGACTAGCCTGGCCAACGTGGTGAAACCCTGTCTCTACTAAAAATATAAAAATTGGCCGACTGTGGTAGTACATGCCTGTAATCCCAGCTACTCAGGAGGCTGAGGCAGGAGAATTGCTTGAACCTCGTAGGTGGAGGTTACATTGACCTGAGATTACACCACTGCACAGAGTGAGACTCTGTCTCAAAGAAACCAAGAAAAAAAAAAGAAACAGGCCACAGACTGGTACTGATACATGGCCAGGGGAGTTGGGGACCCCAGCTGCAGACAATATGTAATGATCAAACCAGGGTAACTGAGACAGTCATCACCTCAAACATTCATCTTTTGTTTTGGGAACACAAAAATCCTTCTCTTCTAGCTATCTTGAAATATACAAATAAGTTCTCCTTCACTGTAATTTCCCTTGTGCACTATTGATTACTGTAACTTATTCCTTCTATCCAGGCCTTCTTGTCTTTCATTCTTTTTAAAAATTATTTTTATTTATTTTTGAGACAGAGTCTCACTCTCTCTGACAGGCTAGAGTGCAGTGGTATGATCTCGACTCACTGAAACCTCTACCTTCTGGATGCAGGCAATTCTCCTGCCTCAGCCTTCCGAGTAGCTGCGCCACCATTTCTAGCTAATTTTTGTATTTTTAGTAGAGATGGGGTTTCACCATGTTGTCCTGGCAGGTCTCAAACTCCTGACCTCAAGCAATCCATGCACCTCGGCCTCCCAAAGTGCTGAGATTACAGGCATGAGCCACAGCACCTGGCCATTCATTCATTCTTACATTCATTCATTCCACTAATAACTACTGCCTGGTTATCATATACCTGGCAGGGTTCCAGGCTCTGGGGAAACAGCAATGAGCAAAACAAAGTTGCTGCTCTCTTAATGGATCCATCATTCAAATGAGGGGGAGAGAGACAGGCGATCCACAAACAAACCAGTAACACAGACAGCACGTTGGGTGGAAAGAGCTATGAAAAATAAATGCGAAAGCAGGTGTGACCAGATGCGGTAGCTCACGCCTGTAATCCCAGCACTTTGGGAGGCCAAGGTGGATAAATCCCTTGAGGTTAGGAGTTCAAGACCAGCCTGGCCAACATGGTGAAATGCCATCTCTACTAAAAGTACAAAAAAAAGAGCCAGGCGTGGTGGCACCTGCCTGTAATCCTACCTACTCAGGAGTCTGAGGTGGGAGGATTGCTTGAACTCGGGAGGTAGAGGTTGCAGTAAGCTGAGATTGCGCCACTGCACTCCAGCCTGGGGAACAGAGCAAGACTCTGTCTTAAAAAAAAAAAAGAGAAAGGTGCAGGTGTAGGGTGCACTAGCACGAGCAGGGGTGCTGTGGTGGCGGAAAAGATGGTCAGGAAAGGCCTCTCTGTGAAAGTGACAGACTTGAGGGCTGAGCCTGGGGACACTTGGAGAGAACAGCACGTGAGAGCTCTAGGTGTTGGTGCCATTTGTGGTCCTTTTGTTTTGTTTTTGAGATGAAGTCTTGCTCTGTTGCCCAGGCAGGAGTGAAGCGACACAATCTCGGCTCACTGCAACCTCTGCCACCCGGGTTCAAGCCACCTCAGCCTCCCAAAGCGCTGGGATGGCAGGTGCGAGTCCCTGTGCCTGGCCAATGTACCAACATTTTTAAATTCATCCTAAAGAGGTGCAGCAAATCTCATTGATCTCACCAAGTGCGTCCCAAAGCTGTCTGCCTTTCAGCGTCTCTGACCTCAGTCCTGATCCATCCACCGTCATCCTGTGCCTGGCCTATGTACCAACATTTTAAAATTCTTCTGAAAGCATAGCTTCAGGAAGGTTGTTCTGACAGCCATTGGAAATAAATTACAGAATGGCAGGACAAGGATCACATCAGTGACAGACAGGGTGGCTGTGGACACCTGCTGGCCAGCAGCAGGGAAGCCACTCAGACCCCGGATTCTACCTCTGCAGCCCGTCTGCACCTGAACCCTCCTCCCCACATCAGTAGAAGCTTGGAATTCTCAAACAGCAGACCTCATCAGCCGCTGCCACCTTCACCAGAATGATGTGATTAATTCGTTCATGCAGAAGACAGCAGGAATCCCGAGAGCACAGGATCCTGAATGTGTGGGTTTTGATGGACAGGGTGGTAAGATCTGGGAGGCTCCACCTACCTCACCCCCTGACCCCCACACTCCTTCCCCAGTCCCGCTCAACAGAGACTAGAGTGACATCACCGGAAATGTAGGCACTTGGAAGGACACCAGCAACACGGAGAAGAGGAGGCCAGAGGTCCACAAGGTGCCCAGCTCCTGGCCCCGCATGCCCAGGACTCTGTCCAGAAAGGCTCCCTCCCAGCCATGGAACTTGATGATCCTTGAGTTTCTGAGGATGGAGCTGGTGAGCCAGGCCTGCAAGTCCTTCTGCCTCATTTGCTCTCCTGGGATTGGAGGGAAGAGAGAGATGAAGACAGGGCCGGTCCAGAATTCTCCCCTGCACCCTGACAGCCACCCTGCAGCAAATCCCACTGATCTCACCAAGTGCGTCCCAAAGCTGTCTGCCAATCAGCATCTCTGACCTCAGTCCTGATCCATCCACCATCATCCTGTGCCTGGGCTTCTGCAGGAGCTGACCCCGGGACCATCGCCCCAGGGAGGCAGCCCCTGAGCCCGCCTGGGTATGGCGTTGTCAGGAAGGCTACCTGGAGGTGGGTGATGCCTGAGCTACATCTTTTTTTCTTCCTTTTACATTTTCTGTGGAGTTAGGGTCTATGTTGCCCAGGCTGGCCTCAAGCTCCTAGGCTCAAGTGATCCACTGCCCTCGGCCTCCTAAAGTGCTGGGATGACAGCCTGAGCTACATCTTAAATGACCAGGATGTGGGTGCTGAGCAGGCAGAGGACGGGGGGATGGAGCCAGGGAAGAGGGAGGGGAGGGCTTTGAGACAGGGGTGGCAAAAACCCAGGCACAGGGAACAGCATGACACAGAGGACACTCAGTGTGGCCAAAGGAGCGTGTGGGCAGGGTCATTTGGCATTTTAGGGTCAGGCAGGAGTTTGGGGTCTCCCGTGCTTCACCAAGTGGGGGCATCATCAGAGAGAAGCTGCCTGAAGAAGGTTTTTTTTTGTTATTTGTTTGAGATAGAGTCTTGCTCTGTTACCAGGCTAGAATGCAGTGGCACGATCTCTGCTCACTATAACCTCTGCCTCCCGGGTTCAAGTGATTCTCCTGCCTGCGCCTCTGGAGTAGCTGGGATTATAGGTGCCTGCCACCATGCTCAGCTAATCTTTGTATTTTTAAATAGAGGTAGCATTTTGCCATGTTGGCCAGGCTGGTTTTGAACTCCTGACCTCAGGTGATCTGCCCACCTCAGCCTCCCAAAGTGCTGGGATTACAGGTGTGAGCCACCGTGCCTGGAGGTGGCCACGCAGGAGGCTGGAGAAACAGTCCAGGTGACAGATGGACATTGGGACAGCTGGGCCTACAGAGGAAATAAGTTCCTTCCTTCCATCCCCCTTCCCTCTCTCCTGCCTTTCTTTCCTTTCTTCACTACTTTCTTCCTCTCTTCTGCCCTTTCATTCTTCCCTCTCTTTTTTCCTTCCCTTCCTCCCTCCTCCCTTTCTTCCTTCCCTGCCTCATTCCTTCTCTTCCTCTCTCAACTCTTTCCTTCCCTCCTTCCCTCTGTCCTTCCTCCCCTTTCCTATCTTTCCTTCCCTCCCTGCTTTTCTCTCCTCGCCTCCCTCCTTCCTCCCCTCCCTTTCTTTTTCCCTTCCTCTCGCCTTCCCTTCTCCCCTCCCTCCTTTCTTCCGTAGTTCTCAAACACTTACCCAGCACCTTCTGCATGCCAAGCACTAGCTAGATACTGAGTCTGCCCCAGTGAGTGGTGCGTGCTGCTTTGGAGCTTCCAGTCTAAGGAGAGCGAGGCCATCGGCCCCTGCTGGGCGCTTCCTGCAGGGCCCTTTAGGAAGTGGGCAGTGCTGGGGAAAAGCAAAAATGAACTCAAGGCAGGCCAAGGAAGGCCAAGGAAGGGAGTTGCTGGGAGGAGAGGGATGGGCAGGCTGCGTCCTTGCAGGATGGTGGTGAGGGAGGCCACCCTGACTGCAGGGGATGATGGAGGGGACAAGGGTCTTCTGGATTGAGGGTGGTCCAGGCAGAGGGAACAGCTAAAGCAGATGCTTGGAGAGATATGAGAACATCAGGCAGGTGTGAGGATGGGGGAAGTGGGGTAGGTGAGGAAGGGAGGGAGACGGGTAGAAGGTGAAGCTGGAGGCGATAAGGCAGCTCACGGCGGGTCTGGGGGCCACTGTGAGGCCTTTGGCTAGACTGAGGAAAATGGGGCCGCGGTGGGTCTGAGCAGAGGAGGGTGCAACGGATTTGGCTTACACAGGGCTCCTGTGGCTGTGGGTGGAGAGAGGCTGGGGCAGAAGTAGGGAGTGAGCCAGGGCCTTGCTGCTGGATGCATTTTCAAGGTGACACCAAGCAAATCTGCTGACCAATGGGGTGCAGGAGAAAAAGGCATTGAACTGACCCAGGGTGTGGGGCCTGAACACTGGAGGGAGCAGCTGCCATCCATTGCAATGGGGGAGGATGGGGTGCAGGTCTGCACAATGGGCAACTCACAGAGACAAGAACAAAGCCAGACCCACGGGCTCCCACTCAGCGCTCCCCTCCCCATCGCCTACACAGGGCCTCTCTTCCTCCCTACTTCCTGCCTCGTGCGTCCCTTTCCCAAAAGCCGAACCTGACAGCGATTCCTCTTCTTGGTGACGAAGAAATTCAGAGGGAGGAGGCTCAGAAGACAGCAATGGCAGTGAGGGCGGAGGGGCCCAGGAGCTGGGGACAGAGGGGACAGAATGTCAGGAGATCCTGAGGACCCCAGCTGCCAGAGGCATGTGAACCACAGAAACTCCATCTTGAATAGGAGCAGGGTAAAAGGAGGTTGAGACCTACTGGGCCGCATTCCCAGGCGGTGAAGGGATTCTAAATCACAGGATGAGATAGGAGGTCAGCACAGGACACAGGTCACAGAGACCTTGCCCACACAACAGGCTGCAGTAAAGAAGCCTGTCCAAAACCCACCGAAACCAAGATGGCCAGGAGAGTGACCTCTGGTCGTCCTCACTGCTACATTCCCACCAGCGCCATGACAGTTTACAAATGCCATGGCAACATCAGAAAGTTACCCTATATGATCTGAAAAAGGGGAGGCGTGAATAATCTACCCCTTGTTTAGCATGTCATCAAGAAATAACCCTAAAGATGGGCACCAGTGCCCTCTGGGCTGCTCTATGGAGCAGCCATTCTATCTTTACTTTCCTAAAAAACTTGCTTTTTCAGGAAAGAATAAACTTGCTCTGTGGCTCACACCTGTAATCCCAGCACTTTGGGAGGCAGATCACCTGAGGTCAAGAGTTCGAGATCAGCCTGGCCAATATGGTGAAACCCCGTCTCTACTAAAAATATAAAAATTAGCCAGGTGTGGTGGCAGGCACCTGTGATCCCAGCTACTTGGGAGGCTGAAGCAAGAGAATCACTTGAACCTGGGAGGCGTAAGTTGTAGTGAGCCAAGTTCACACCACTGCCCTCTAGCCTGGGCAACAGATTGAGAATCAATCTCTAAAAAGAAAAAAGAAAAAAAAAACCAAACAAAAAAAAAAGTGCTTTCACTTTACGGACTCGCCCTGAGTTGTTTCTTGCACGAGATCCAAGAACCCTCCCTTGGGGTCTGGATCGGGTCCCCTTTCCTGTAACACAGCTGCAGATCCTGAAGGGGGTCAGACTTGCGTCCTAAGATGGGGAGTCGGGGAATATGACAAGGGTAGCCACCAGGTCCCAGGGATCTGGGATCATGGGGGTCTGCTGGGTCAGGAGGCACCTGCTGAAGACAGGGTCCTTCAATGTCAGGGAGGGGAATGGCCCACTTACACGACGAGGAGAGGGTTATATTCAAGACAGAACTTGCACACACACAAGTGGGACTAGGGGGTGTTCCTGGCCACAATGGTCAAGTTGAGACCTCTGGAATCGGGACCGGGTTCAAATCCTGACTCTGACGCTTGTGAGTGTGGCCTTGGGGCAAGTCACCTCCCTAACGTGCAATTCCCTTGTCTGCAAAATGGGAACAGAGTTGTCCTCATTGTGCATGTTTGCTTATTACATTTAATTATTTTCCTAATCTTCATTTCACCCTCATGAGGGTTATCAGACTCAGCAAATCATCATACAGACGCCCAGTTACATTTGAAGACAAAGAGTGAATAAGGTTGTAGTCTAAGTCTCGTACATTATTTGGGACATACACTGAGAATCTGAAACTCTCACTTCACTGGTTGTCCAGGGTTTTCTCTGGCAACCCTGCTCCCCACCAACGTGGTGCTTTTGGGATAGTTATCTTCCCCCTCTCAGCTTTGGTTTCTATATCTGGAAAATGTGGAAGTGGGAGGTAGAATAAATGATTTTTAAGTTGCTGTAACTTTCTGAGAGTCCGTCACAGGTTACTTGAACCCATTCTCTCACCAAGCTCCACCTCGACTCCAGTCTGTGTGCCTCAGTTTCCCCTCTCAGTCCTTAGGAATACTATTTTTTTTTTTGAGATAGAGTCTCGCTCTGTTACCCAGGCTGGAGTGCAGTGTCGCGACCTTAGCTCACTGCAGCCTCTGCTTCCCAGCCAATTCTCCTGTCTCAGCCTCTCGAGTAACTGGGATTACAGGCGTTTATCACTATGCCTGGCTAATTTTTGTATTTTCAGTAGAGACAGGGTTTCACCATGTTGCCAGGCTGGCCTCGAACTCCTGGCCTCAAGTGATCTACCCACCTCAGCCTCCCTAAGTGCTGGGATTACAGGTTTGAGCCACCCTACCCAGCTGAAAGAAAATAGTTTTTCTAATCTTGGGTCAGTTTGTTTCATTTATCCTGCAATGGCGCCACCTGGTGGCTCCATAGAGAAGTGCCCTGAGGGTAAACAGCCCACAGAAGGGGTTGGAAAAACACCTGCAGTGTTTCTCCCACCTTGGCCTCCTAAACTGCTGGGATTACAGGCATGAGCCACCGTGCCTGGCCATGGGTTTTCGTGAACCAAAGCATATTCCTTGCCATGTTTAAGAAAATTGTGCCCCTGCCCTGTATTTTCCTTGATTCATTCTCCTCTGAATAGCGAACCTCTCAAAAGCTATAAGTAACATGGAGTAGCCACTGGCCAGGTGGGCTGAGTGGTGGCACGGGTGGCTGGGGTCACAGCAGTTGGTATCCCCTTTTCCCAGGATGTACACGAGGCCTCATGTACCTGTTCTGTTATCTCCTAGGTCAGCTCGTCGACACCATCCAGGTGAAAAAAGGAGACCAGACCTTGTTTTCTTCCATGTTTGAAGCCAATGTCACCATCCACAACATTGCTGTCAGTGCGTGCCCGACCCACTGGTAGCCTAGAAATATTTAGACGTGACTTATTAACCATACACCTGCCAGACCCAACCCAGCCAAAACATGAAATCGTCCACAATCCCAGCACTTTGGGAGGCAGAGGAAGGTGGATCTCCTGAGGTCAGGAGTTCGAGACCAGCCTGGCCAACATGGTGAAACCCCATCTCTACTAAATATACAAAAATGAGCCAGGTGTGGTGGTACACACCTGTAATCACAGCTACTTGGGAGGCTGAGGTGGGAGAATCACTTGAACACAGGAGGCGGAGGTTGCAGTGAGCCGAGATTGCACCACTGCACTCCAACATAAGCAGAGTGAGACTCCATCTCAAAAAACAAAACCCCACAAAATCAAACCACCCACCCCCCGTGTTTTTTTTTTTTTTTTTTTTTTAAGAGACAGGGACTTCCTGTGTTGTCCAGGCTACAGTGCAGTGGTACAATCATAGCTCACTGCAGCCTCTTACTTCCAGGCTCAAGCAGTCCTCCCACCATGCCCTCCTACCATGCCCAACTAATTTGTGTGTGTGTGTTTGGAGATGGGGTCTCGCCATGTTGGCCAGGCTGGCCTCAAACTCCGGGCTTCAAGTGATCCTCCCATCTCAGCCTTCCAAAGTGCTGGGATTACAGGCATGAGCCTCTGCTCCTGGCCAAAACCTAAGCATTACACATTCAGGAATGACCAAGGGCATGAGCTTTTGTGTCCTTTAACAAGGAAATGGATTATTCCTTGGGTATCACTTTGCTAGGGATGCTGTAACAAAGTGCCACAAACTAGGTGGCTTAGAACAAGATAAATTTGTTGGCTCAGGCCAGACACCATGGCTCGTGTCTATAATCCCTGTACTTTGGCAGGGTGAGTGAGAGGATCGCTTGAGGTCAGGAGGTCGAGACTAGCCAGGCCAACATGATGAAACCCTGTCTCTACTGAAAAAATAAAAGGCCGGGCATGGTGGCTCACGCCTGTAATCCTAGCACTTTAGGAGGCTGAGGCAGGCGGATCACCCGAAGTCAAGCGTTCAAAACCAGTGTGACCAACATGGTGAAACCCCACTGCTACTAAAAATACAAAAATTAGCTGGGTGAGGTGGCGCACACCTATAATCCTAGCTACTCAGGAGGCTGAGGCAGGAGAATTGCTTGAACCCAAAAGGTGGAGGTTGCAGTGAGCTGAGATTGCACCACTGCACTTGAACCCAAAAGGTGGAGGTTGCAGTGAGCTGAGATTGCACCACTGCACTCCAGACTGGGGGACAGAGCAAGACTCCATCTCAGAAAAAAAAATTTACCAGGCATGGTTGCATGTGCCTGTAATCCCAGCTACTCAGGAGGCTGAGGCAGGAGAATCACTGAAACCCGATAGGCAGAGGTTGCAGTGAACCAAGATTACACCACTGCACTCCAGCCTGGGTGACAGAGCGAGACTCTGTCTCAAAAAATAAATAAATAATAAATGCATAAATGCATGTTCAACTTAGTATATTTTCAACTTTAAAAAAAAAAAAAAAAAAAAATAGAAAGGATCTAATGTGTTGCCCAGGCTGGTCTTGAACTCCTGGGCTCAAGCAGTCTTCCCACCTTGTAGACGTGAGCCACTGCACTTGGCTGATATTACCAATTTATGATAGACTTATGGGGCTATGACCCCATCATTAGTCAAGGAGCATCTGTAATCATGGTGAAAATGGGGGTGGCCTGTGTGAGGATATGGAGGAGTGTCACAAAATACAAGGGGACCAGGGCCTGCAGGGGAGCACCCCAGGCTGCCTCTGGCTCAAACCCAGGGCTCCCTCCTCTGTGTCTCCTGCTGCAGGACAGGCCCCAGGCTCACAGCTCTGCAAATCCACACCGTCTGCACTGCAGGGCTTCAAGACCACAGCTGGGGGTTGTGGGTGATGTTGGGGTGGGAACAGGGCAGGGGGGACACACCAGGGATTGCACATGCAGCCACATTTGCAGAGCAAGTTCGTTTTCTTCTTTTTTGAGATGGAGTGTTGCTCTTGTTGCCCAATCTGGAGTGCAGTGGCATGATCTTGGCTCACCGCAAACTCTGCCTCCCATGTTCAAGCAATTCTCCTGCATCAGCCTCCCGAGTAGCTGGGATTACAGGCATGCACCAGCATGCCTGGCTAATTTTGTATTTTTAGTAGAGATGGGGTTTCACCATGTTGGTCAGGCTGGTCTCAAACTCCTGACCTCAGGTGATCCTCCCACCTCCCCCTCCCAAAGTGCTGGGATTACAGGCGTGAGCCACTGTGCCTGGCCAGTTTTTGTTTTTGTTTTTGTTTTGAAGGGGAGTCTCCTATCACCCAGGCTGGAGTGCAGTGATGCAGTCTCGGCTCACTGCAACCTCTGCCTCCTGGGTTCACACAATTCTGCTTCAGACTCCCAAGTAGAAGGGATTACAGGCTCCTGACACCATGCCTGGCTAATTTTTGTATTTTCATTAGAGATGGGGTTTCACTATGTTGGCCAGGCTGGTCTCAAACTCCTGACCTCAAATGATCCACCTGCCTTGGCCTCCCAAAGTGCTGGAATTACAGGTGCGAGCCACCGCCCTCGGCCCTGGTTTTTCATCTGAAGGTATGCTGGGATCACTGCATGGGGGTCGTCGCCCTGTCCTGCCTGCTGGCTCTGTAAAGCCTCAGCTTCTCTTCCCCCTACGTGATGGCAAGCAAACCCAACTCCCTGGGATTCCAGGCAGCCTTCTATGAGAGCGGTTAGAAGGGAACACTAAGTACAATCTGGTGAGCTATGTCCCCACCAAATCTCACTGCATGTCCCCCAAGGGCCCCCTTTTCCTTCTTCCCTTACCAGCATAAAGAGCTGAGGAATTTCCAGGGGAAACAGCCCCTAGCCCTGCTCTGTGGTGGGAAGATGATCAGGCAGCTGCCACCTATGCATCTGACCTCACTAAAGTGTCACACAGGTCAGGCGCGATGGCTCACGCCTGTAATCCCAGCACTTTGGGAGGCCAAGGAGGGTGGATCATGAGGTCAAGAGTTTGAGACCCGCCTGACCAACATGGAGAAACCCCATCTCTACTAAAAATACAAAAATTAGCCAGGCGTGGTGGCACGCGCCTGTAATCCGAGCTACTCAGGAGGCTGAGGCAGGAGAATCACTTGAACCCAGGAGGCAGAGGTTACAGTGAGCTGAGATCATGCCACTGCACTCCAGTCTGGGCAATAGAGTGAGATCCCATGTCAATCAATCAATCAATCAGTGTCACACAGGAGATTCCCGGATGGCATGACAGGGAGAAGCCTAATCCAGCCTGGGGCAGGAATGGAGATCCGAGTTAGCTGAGTAAATTGAGGCATGAGGATTCGGTGGGGGCAGTTTCCACAGGGCAGGGGCCTGACCAGGTGCAAGTTGGCAGCAGCAAACTTCTCTGACCAGGCTCATCACATCACATCTGAGTGAGGAAAACAGTCACCCCTCACTGTGGGTCCCCAGAACTCAGGCAGCAAGGGAATGGGAGCTGTCATACTGGGGCCATTGTTTCTGTGAGCTTCCAGAAGCCTTTCACAGGTGGTGGGATTAGAATGGAGCAGGGCTTGGCCGAGCAAGGTGGCTCATGCCTGGAATCCCAGCACTTCGGGAGGCTGAGGCAAGCTGATCACCTAGGGTCAGGAGTTGGCGGGAAGCCTGGCCAACGTGGTGAAACTCCAGCTCTATTATGCAAAAGTTAGCCAGGTGTGGTAGTACTCACCTGTAGTCCCAGCTACTCAGGAGGATAAGGCAGGAGAAATGCTTGAACCTGGGAGGCGGAGGTTGCAGTGAGCCAAGATCAAGCCACTGCACTCCAGCCTGGGTGTCAGAGCAAGACTCCATCTTACAAAAAAAAAACAAAAACAAAAGGCAGGGGAAACAGAGCGGGGCTAAGCGGCTTCCAGGTTCACGTCCCCTGCAACACCCCATCTCTCCCACCATCCTGAGTTGGGGGATGCCCATGATGTTCCACGGCGCACTTGGGATTTTCTCTCTTGAACCCACAGGATATTTACCTAAAACAGCAGCAGCACTGGGGCAGGACCGAACCAACTTCACTTCCAGGTATGCTGTCTCCTGGACAGAGGCAGGGACTGAGCTGCCTACGGGGGGTCCCTTAGTGGGAGTGAAGAGATGCAGGGGTGAGATCAGACCCGCAGCTCCAGAACAGTACAACAGGATGATTAAAACACTTTACGAGACCCAGGTGAGGTGGCTCATGCCTATAATCCCAGCATCCTGGGAAGCTGAGGTGGGCGGACCACCTGAGGCCAAGAATTGGAGACCAGCCTGGCCAACATGGTAAAACCCTGTCTCTACTAAAAATACAAAAATGAGCCAGGTGTGGTGGCAGGTGCCATAACCCCAGCTACTCAGAAGGCCGACGCATGAGAATGGCTTGAACCTGGGAGGTGAAGGTTGCAGTGATCCCAGATCGTGCCACTGCACTCCAGCCTGGGTGACACAGTGAAACTCCATCTTAACAACAACAACAACAACAAAACAACAACAAAACCACTTTACAAATGGTGGTCCTTCAAAACACTTACACACAGCATTACCATTTGCTCTAACAAACCCACTGCCATCCATCCCAAAAGAATAGAAAGCAGGAACTCAGGGAGGCATTTGCACACCTGTGCTTACAGCAGTGCGATTCACAATAGCCAAAAGGCAAAATCAACCGACAGGTCCATCAGCAGATGAAAAGATAAACACAGTGTGATCCATTCGCACAGTGGAATATGACTCAGCATTAAAAAGGAAGGGAGGCCGGGCATGGTGGCTCACGCCTGTAATCCCAGCACTCTGGGAGGTCAAGGTGGGTGGATCACCTGAGGTCAGGAGTTCAAGACCAGCCTGGCCAACATGGTGAAACCCCATCTCTATTATAAATACAAAAAAGTCAGCTGGGCTTTTTTATAGGCAGTGGGCACCTATAACCCCAGCTGCTTGGGAGGCTGAGACAGGAGTCAGGGTCTCTGTTGCCCAGGCTGGAGTGCAATGGTGCTATCTCCACTCACTGCAACCTCCACCTCCTGGGTTCAAGTGATTCTCTTGCCTCAGCCTCCTGAGTAGCTGGGACTGCAGGCATGTGTCACCTCGCTTGGCTAATTTTTGTATGTAATCCCAGCTACTTGGGAGGATGAGGCAGAGAATTGCTTGAACCCTGGGAGGCAGAGGTTGCAGTGAGCCAAGATTGCGCCACTGCACTCCAGCCTGGGCAACAGAGCAAGACTCCATCTCAAAAAAGAAAAAATTGTATTTTTAGTAGAGACAGGATTTCACCATGTTGGCCTGGCTGGTCTTGAACACCTGACCTCAGGTTATCTGTCCACCTCAACCTCCCAAAGTGCTAGTATTACAGGCATGAGCCACCTCCCCAGCCAGTATTCAGAAATTAATGGATGGATGGTATATTAGTCTGTTTTCACACTGCTATATAGAATTACATGAGATTGGGTAATTTATAAAGAAAAGAAGTTTGATTGACTCGTAGTTCCTCAGGCTTAAGAGGAAGCACAACTTGGGGGTCTTAGGAAACTTACAATCATGGCGGAAGGTGAAGGAGAAACAAGGCATGTCTTCTCATGGCGGCAGGAGAGAGAGAGAGAGAGAGAGAGAGAGAAACTGCTGCCATACTTTTTTTTTTTGAGGCAGAGTTTCACTCTTGTTGCTCAAGCTCGAGTGCAACGATGCAATCTCGGCTCACTGCACCCTCCCAGGATCAAGTGGTTCTCCTGCCTCAGACTCCCGAGTAGTTGGGATTACAGGCACCCACCATGCCTGGCTAATTTTTTTTTTTTTTGTATTTTTAGTAGAAATGAGGTTTCACCATGTTGGCCAGGCTGGTCTCAAACTCCTGACCTCAGGTGATCCACCCACTTCAGCCTCCCAAAGTGCGGAGAATACAAGCATGAGCCACTGCACCTGGCCTGCCATTCTTTTTTTTTTTCTTTTTCTCTTGAGACACCGTTCCAGTTTGTCATCCAGTCTGGAGTGCAGTTGTGTGATATCCATGCACTGCAACCTCTACTTCCCGAGTTCAATCGATTCTCGTGCCTCTGCCTCCCAAGTAGCTGAGATTATAGGTGTATGCCACGAAGCATGGATAATTTTTGGATTATCAGTAGAGATGGGGTTTTGCCATGTTGGCCAGGCTGGTCTTGAACTCCTGACTGCAGGTGATCCACCCACCTCGACCTCCCAAAGTGCTGAGATAACAGGCATGAGCCACAGAGGCTGGCCCCATACACTTTTAAACTATCGGCTATTGTGAGAATTTACTATCACAAGAACAGCACAGGGGAAACCGCACCCATGATCCATCACCAATTTGAGATGAGATTTGGGTGGGGACACAGAATTAAACCATATCAGATAGATACATGAGTAGATAGATAAGTGGATAGATGGATTGGGAGATGATGGATTGATGGTTGGGTGGGTGGATGGATGGATAAATGGATAGATGGATGAGTGAATGGATGGATGGATGAGTGGATGAAATGAACAGATGGATAAATCAGTAGATGGATGAGAGGATGGATAGAGAGATGGATGGGTGGATGGATGGATGGATGAGTGGGTAGAATGAATGGATGAAAGGATGGATGAGATGGATAGATGGATGAGTGAATGGATGGATGGGTGGGTGGATAAACTGGTAGATTCATGAGTGGATGGATAGAGAGATGGATGGGTGGATGGATGGATGAGTGGGTAGAATGAATGGATGGAAGAATGGATGGGATAGATGGATGAGTGAGCAGATGGATGGGTGGGTAGATGGAATGGATGGATAAATCAGTAGACGAATGAGTGGACAGAGAGATGGATGGGTGGATGGATGGATCTTGAATGGATGGATAGATGGATCAATGGTTGGATGGATGGGTGGGTGGATAGATGGATGGATGATTGGCTGGATGGATGATTGGATAGATGGTTGGATGGATGAATGATTGGATGGATGAATGAAGGATTGGATGGATGGATGGTTGGTTGGATGGATGGATGAATGGATGATTGGATGGATGGTTAGATGGATGGATGGATGCTTGGATGGATGGTTGGATGGATAGATGGATGGATGGTTGGATGGATGGATAGATGGATGGATAGATGGATGGATGGATGGTTGGAAGGATGGATGGGTGGTTAGATGGATAGATGGTTGGATGGATGGGTGGTTAGATGGATAGATGGTTGGATGGATACAGGGATGATTGGATGAATGGATGGATGGTTGGATGATGGATGGATGGATGGTTGGATGGATGGATGAGTGGATGGATGGATAGATGGTTAAATGATTGGATGGAAGGAAAGATGAATGGAATGCAGCCTTGTTTACAGGGGTGCCATTCTCTAATAACACAGGTTCCATTGCCTTGCAGCTTCAAGAGAGCCACCATATCTACTTTAACTGTGGACATAGCAAACAAGGACATTTCATGTGTGGATGTCAAGCCCCTGGTAGGTCCCAAATCTATGTTGTCTCATGTTCAGTGTTGTGTTAAGACTCATAGAAGCTGGCCCTGAGGGGCCGGCTGAGCCCTTGTTCAGGGTCTGGAGATGGAGGTGATCCTGTCCCCATTGCCGGGGTCACTGTCCCCTCCCCCCATCATTATCTCCCAGGGCTGCTTCCTCATACTCACCATCCTGAAAGCATGTGCCTGTTTCTTGTCGGGCATTCCCAGAACTGCGTCAGGGCAACTCAGGTAATGCACTTCCAGATGCTCCAAGAGAACGAAAGACCACACATGGTCCTCTGTTGAGCTTAGCCATCAATGTTCACAGCAGCCTATTTCACAATGCCCAAAAAGCAGAGACCGGCCGGGTGCAGTGGCTCATGCCTGAGGTCAGGAGTTTGAGACCAACCTGGCCCACATGATGAAACCTCACCTCTACTAGGAAAAAATAAAATAAAAATAGCTGGGTGTGGTGGCATACACCTGTAGTCCCAGCTACTTAGGAGGCTGAGGCAGGAGAATCACTTGAACTCAGGAGGCAGAGGTTGCAGTGAGCCGAGATTGTGCCACTGCACTCTAGCTTTGGTGACAGAGTGAGCCTGTCTGAAAAATAAATAAATAAATAATAAAATAAAATGTTCTGGAATTAGACAGAGGTGATGGTCACATAACTCTGTGAATGTCTAAAAACCATAGACCTGACCAGGCACAGTGGCTCATGTCTGTAACCCCAGCACTTTGGGAGGCCAAGGTGGGAGGATAACCTGAGGTCAGGAGTTCAAGACCAGCCTGGCTAACATGGTGAAACCCTGTCTCTACTAAAAATACAAAAATTAGCTGGGCATGGTGTCACATGCCTGTAATCCCAGCTACTCAGAAGGCTGAGGCAGGAGAATCGCTTGAACCCAGGGGGCGGAGGTTACAGTGAGTCAAGATTGTGCCATTGCACTCCAGCCTGGGTGACAGAGCAAGACTCCGTCTCAAAAAAGTTAATTAATTAAAAAAAAAATTAGTTCTGGTCCCCGTGAAGCCACTAAAAGCTCATCAGGCAACACGGGGAGTTTAGCCACGCCCCAGGCTCTGAGAGCTTAAGCTCCATGGAGCCAGCTGTGATTACAGCGCATCCCAGGCATCAGGGATACCCCGTCGGGATCCAGGCCACATGGTTTCCAAACCCTTTCCACGGGAGTGTGTTCCTGTATAGGGTTCTGTGTCTAGGTGACCCTCACTGACTTGAATCCGCATTTGTGTCTCTATCCTCTGCAGTCGACATTGATTTCAGTTGGCTGTGACCTGGATAAAAAGATCATCATCCAGAAGTAAGTATGTTGAGGCCAGGTACAGTGGCTCGCACCTGTGATCCCAGCATTTTGGGAGGCTGAGGCAGGCAGATCACTTCAGGACAGGAGTTTGAGACCAGACTGGCCAAGATGGTAAAACCCCATGTCTAATTTAAAAAAAAAGTAGTCAGGTGTGGTGGCAGACACCTGCAATCTCAGCTACTTGGGAGGCTGAGGCAGGAGGATTGCTTGAACCCAGGAGGTAGAGGCTGCAGTGAGCTGAGATGGTGCCACTGCACTCCAGCCTGTATGACACAGCGAGACTCTTGTCTCAAAGGAAGTATGTCGATACTGGAGTGGAATGGGGAGAGGGGAGTTAGCCACATGGTAACAATTGCTGAGGTAGATAACCTTATTCTGTTTGGTTTTGCATATATTTACTATTTCCACGATAAAAAGTAAATGATTCACACTAATAGGTTAAGTTTGTTTTCAGCACGTTGGCCTCTCCTCCTTCACCTGTTGGTGATAGCCACAGTTTTTATTTTTTTAAGATGGAGTCTTACTCTATCACCCAGCCTGGGGTGCAGTGGCGCGATCTTGGCTCACTGCAACCTCCACCTCCCAGGCTCAAGCGATTATCCTGCCTCAGCCTCCTGAGTAGCTGAGATGACAGGCGCCTGCCACCACGCCTGGCCAATTTTGGCATTTTTAGTAGACGTGGAGTTTCACCATGTTCATCAGGATGATCTCCAACTCCTGACCTCAAGTGATCTGCGGGCCTCAGCCTCCCAAAGTGCTGGGATTACAGGCCTGAGTCACCACACCCGGCCTAACACCATTTTTAAAATATATTACTTAAAAAGCTAGATAAGTTACACCCCTAATGGCAAAGTGCAGATCCATTTCCTGCCATGCCCCTGACAGAGCTGGGGTCTCCTGGGTTTTTTTCCTTATCTGCTCATTTGACAACTGCTCATGGATTGGACACACAGGTGTGCCCTCCCTTTTTAATTTATTTTATTTTATTATTTATTTATTTTTGAGATAGAGTCTTGCTCTGTCACCCAGGCTGGAGTGCAATGGCGTGATCGCGGCTCCCTGCAACCTCTGCAGGTTCAAGCGATTCTCCTGCCTCAAGCAGCTAGGATTAGAGACACATGACATCATGCCTGGCTAATTTTTGTATTTTTAGTAGAGATGGGGTTTCCCCATGTTGGCCAGCCTGGTCTCGAACTCCTGACCTCAGGTGATCCACCCGCCTCAGCCTCCCAAAGTGCTGGGATTACAGGCCTCAGCCACATGTGCCAGCCCCTCCCTTTCTGTCCAATACTTAATGGTTTGGTTCCTTGCGAGGTCAGGAAATTGCTCAATGTCCTTTTTTGCTTGCAGCAAAATTTCTGCCTATTCCAAGGGCATCCTGGACACTTTGACCCTACAAGATAATTACAGCATCATTGAGAAGTAAGCCAGCGTCCCCTTACAACCCCTGACACCCAAGGTGACATGGGGCCTCCAAAAGCCAAGAGCAAATTAGGAATTTTTTATTTATATATGATTGACTGCTTGATTGAGATGGAGTTTCAATCTTGTTGCCCAGGCTGGAGTGCAATGGTGCAATCTCAGCTCACCACAACCTCCACCTCCCAGGTTCAAGCGATTCTCCTATCAGCCTCCTGAGTAGCTGGGATTACAGGCATATGCCACCATGCCTGGCTAATTTTTTTTTTAAGTAGAGATGGGGTTTTTCCATGTTGGTCAGGCTGGTCTCGAACTCCCGACCTCAGGTGATCTGCCCACCTCGGCCTTCCAAAGTGCTGGCATTACAGGCGTGAACCACTACATCCAGACTTTTTTTTTGAGAGGTGGGGTCTGGCCCCGTGGCCCAGGCTGGAGTGCAATGGTTTTATCAGAGCTCACTGCAAGCGATCCTCTTGCCTCAGCTGGCTGGTCCCATGTGCTGTCCCACTCAGTAGGCATGTGCCCCCGTGCAGGTAGGAGAGTCTGGGCCTTAGTCAACTTGTGCTGCTTTAAGGGACTACCCGAGGCTGATTTATAAAGAAAAATGAGTTATGGCCAGGCAAGGTGGCTCATACCTCTAATCCCAGCACTTTGGGAGGCCAAGGTGAGCAGATCCCTTGAGCTTAGAGTTCAAGAGCAGCCTGGCAAATATGGCAAAACCCTGTCTCTACTACAAATACAAAAATTAGCCAGGCATGGAGGTGGGCACCTGTAATGCCAGCTACTCAGGAGGCTGAGGCAGGAGACTCACTTGAAACAAGGAGGCAGAGGTTGCAGTGAGCCGAGATGGCCCCATTGCACTCCTACCTGGGTGACAGAGTGAGACTCTCTCTCAAAAAAAAAAGAAAAAAGAAAAGAGAGAGATGGGGGGGAAGAGGCCAGGTGTGGTGGCTTACACCTGTAATCCCAACACTTTGGGAAGCTGAGGCAGGAGGATTGCTTGAGGCCAGGAGTTGGAGACCAGCCTGGGCAACCTAGAGACAAAAAAATAAAAAAATAAAAATAAAGGTAGGGGTGAGTGGGAGGAAGTGCCAGGCTCTTAAACAACCAGTTCTCACGGAAGCTGAGACTGTAAACCCACTCAATACCATGAAGATGGCTCTAAGCCTTTCATAGACCTTGTGGCCTAAACACTTCTGACTTGGCACCCCCTTCAACATTGGGGATCTAATTTCATCAGGAGTTTTGGAAGGGACAAATATCCAAACCAGCCGGGCTTGGTGGCTCACGCCTGTAATCCCAGCACTTTGGTAGGCGGAGGTGGGTGGATCATCTGAGGTCAGGAGTTCTAGACCAGCCTAACCAACATGGAGAAACCCCATCTCTACTAAAAATACAAAAAATTAGCCTGGTGTGGTGGCACATGTCTGTAATCCCAGCTACTCAGGAGGCTGATAGGAGAATCATTTGAATCTAGGAGGCAGAGGTTGCGGTGAGCCAAGATTGCACCACTGCACTCCAGCCTGTGTGACAAGAGAAACTTCATCTTCATCTCAAATATCCAAACCATAGTAAGGCCCCTTACTGCACCCAGCATGGAGGAGCTCCTTGCCACACGAGTGCACATTTCTGTGTGTTTTATAACAACTGATCCCTCAAATGCAAGTCAAGATTGAGTTACCTGTTCAGAGCTGAGGCCTAAACTGGTGCTTCTGGGCTTGCTAAGGGGCAGTAAGTCTGGAACCTGCGGAGGACACAGAGGGGAATGAATGTCATCTGAGTCTATATGGGCTGCTATCACAAAATACTTTAAACTGGGTGATTTATTAGTTGCTACAAGAGTAATCATGGTTTTTGCCATTGAAAGTAAGGGCAAAAACCAGCTAGGCACGGTGGCTCACGCCTGTAATCCCTGCACTTTGGGAGGCCGAGGCGGGCAGATCACCAGAGGTCAGGAATTCAAGACCAGCCTGGACAACATGATGAAACCTGTCTCTACTAAAAATACAAAAAAAAAACCCAAAAAACAAAAAAACAAAAAACCCACAAAAATCAGCTGGGTTTGGTGGTGGGCACCTGTCACCCCAGCTACTTGGGAGGCTGAGGCAGAAGAATTGCTTGAGCTTGGGAGGGAGAGGTTGGAATGAGCCGAGATTGTGCCACTGCACTCCAGCCTGGGCAACAAGAGTGAAACTCCGTCTCAAAAAAAAAAAAAAAAAAAAAGAAAGTAATGGCAAAAACCGTGCTTACTTACTTTTGCACTGATCTAATTTAAAGAGCTGCCATTTGGCCAGGCTTGGTTGCTTACACCTGTAATCCCAGCACTTTAGGAGGCTGAGGTGAGAGAATCGCTTGAAGCCAGGAGTTTGGAACCAGCTTGGGCAACACAGCGGCACCATATCTCTACAAAAAATTTAAAAATTAACCATGTGTGGTGGCGCGAGCCTATAATCCCAGCTACTCAGGAAGCTGAGGTGGGAGGATTGCTTGGGCCCAGGAGGTGGAGGCTGCAGTGAGTTGTGATTGTATTACTCCCCTCCAGCCAAAAAATTAACCAAAACGAAGTTCCAGCATCATCTGGTCCATGGGTCTCCATTGCTCACCTCATATGCCACCTCCACCTACTCTCATAGACGATCCCCGTTTGCAAAAATGAAACAGGCTGTGAAGGGTTGGCGGTCCGGGCAGGAACTCACAGACTCCCCATCTCTGCTTCCTGGTGTCTTGAAGGGAAATCTACGACCCCAGCTTCCAGGGGTGGCCATCCTCCCAGGATCTGCGCATGTCTTACTCCTGTGAGCAACTGGGCTGTCCTCTCCTAGTCTACTGTGACATCCCATGGAAGCCTGTGGTCCAGCTGTAAGACCCTCGGGGCTACTGCAGGGTGGGGACAGTGGCAGGGCCTCATGCTCCCTGGCTCTGGGGTACAAGCCTGGCCCTCCAGGTTCCCCTAGATCCCTCAAAATGATGATATTCACTGTTTCAAACTGTGCTCCCATCCCAGCCCCACCCGCCTCTCAGGCCCCTCTCCCTGGAATACCTGTTCTTTTTTTGAGACAAGGTCTTGCTCTGTTGCCTAGACTGAAGTGCAGTGGCACGATCTTAGCTCACTGTAACCTCTGTCCCCTGGGCTGAAGCGATCCTCCCACCTTGGCCTCCTGGGTAGCTGGGACCACAGGTGCCCACCACTACACCGGCTAATTAGCAGAGATGAAGTTTCACCTTATTGGCCAGGCTGGTCTTGAAAACCAAAGTGTTGGGATTACAGGCATGAGCCACTGTGCCCGGCTGTTTTCTTTTTTTTTTGAGGTGCAGTCTGGCTCTGTTGACCAGGATGGAGTGCAGTGGCACCATCTCAGCTCACTGAAACCTCTGCCTCCCGGGCTCAAGCAATTCTCCTGCCTCAGCCTCCCAAGTAGTTGGGACTACAGGTGCATGCCACCATGCCCAGCTAATTTTTGTATTTTTAGTAGAGACGGGTTTTGCCATGTTGCCCAGGCTGGTCTTGAACTCCTGAGCTCAGAGGATCTGCCCACCTCGGCCTCCCAAAGTGCTGGGATTATGGGCGTGGGCCACTGTGCCCGGCCCCAAGTGGACTTTTGTTTCCACCCTGTTATCAATGCTCAATGCTGTCTGCTGCCCATCTCCCTGTCCGCCCAGCTGTGTCTCCTGGCCTCCCTGCAGCCCGCATGTCACAGCCTTACCTGGGAGGGATAGGGATTCTTTGGTTTGCTGTCTGCCACCTCCCACTCCCTGAGTGGTTCTGCAGCCATCCAGGTGGCTGTGGCCTGGATCTTCCTGGGCTGCCCCTGCTCCCCATGCAGCTCTGGCCTGTGCATGTGTCCTAGGTGGCGAAAAGACGGTTTCCAAGAGGTTGTCGATGCTGAGTATGTGTTACTGGAGGCAAATGGACAGCTCTCATACACATATTCCCTGACGGCTGAGTTGGCACTGTGAACCTCCCAGCCACAGAACTGGACCACCATGATAAAGGAATTCGGGGGCCCTTCTTCTGGAACAGAGAGATAAGGGGACCCTAGGATTGTTTCCAGAAGAATCAGCATCCCACCAGGGGGTGGGAGAGAGTGTGAGGACACCGTACGGCCATGGAACTGTGTATGAAATGAAAGACTTGGCCGGGCGCGGTGGCTCATGCCTGTCGTCCCAGCAGTTAGGGAGGCCCAGGCGGGAGATCACCTGAGGTCAGGAGTTCGAGATAAGCCTGGCCAACATGGTTAAACCCCATCTCTAAGCCTGGCATGGTGGTGGGCGACTGTAATCCTAGCTATTCGGGAGGCTGAGGCAGGAGAATCACTTGAGCCCAGGAGGAGATGTTTGCAGTGAGCCAATATCTAGACACTGCACTCCAGCCTGGGCAACAGAGGAAAATGCAGGCACCAAGCTGTTCAGGGGGCTTTGCTGATATGACAGAAGTCTGGGACCATCCCAGTGGTTGCTACTGAAGCATTAGATGAAATTCCCAGGCTGTCCTACTCAGTGTGTATTTGTTTTATTTTTTATTTTTTTTAGACAGGGTCTTGCTCTGTCACCCAGGCAGTGCAGGAGTGCAGTGGCACAATCTCAGCTCACCACAGCCTCATTGCTAAAATGATACCTCCACCTCAGCCTCCTAATTACCTGGGACTACAGGTGTACACCACCACACCAGCTTTTTTTTTTTTGAGACCAAGTCTCACCCTGTAGCCCAGGCCAGAGTGCAGTGGTACAGCCTCGGCTCACTGCAACCTCTGCCTCCTGGGTCCTGGTTCAAGCAATTCTCTTGCTTCAGCCTCCTGAGTAGCTGGGATTACAGGCACATGCCACCATGTCCAGCTAATTTTTGAATATTTAATAGAGATGGGGCTTCACCATGTTGGCCAGTCTAGCCTTGAACTTTTGACCTTGTGATTCGCCCGCCTCGGCCTCCCAGAGTATTTTGTGTGTGTGGAGATGGGGTCTCATCGTGTTGGCCAGGCTAGTCTCGAACTCCTGACCTCAGGTGATCCACCAACTTTAGCCTTCCAGCAAGATGGGGTCACAGGTGTGAGCCATCGTGCCCAGGCTTGTTTTTATTTTTATTTTTTTGAGATGGAGTCTCACTCTGTCACCCAGGCTGGAATGCAGTGGTGAGATCTCTGCTCGTTGCAACCACCACTTCCCGGGGTTCAAGCCATTCTCTTGCCTCAACCTCCTGAGTAACTGCGATTACAGGCGCGTGCCACCACACCCAGCTAATTTTTGTTTTTTTAATTAGAGATGGGTTTCACCATGTTGGGCAGGCTGGTCTCGAGCTCCTGACCTCAGGTGATCCACCCGCCTTGGCCTAACAAAGCGCTGAAATTACAGGCGTGAGCCACTGCACCCGGCCACAAATACTCATTTCAGAGTCCTGCACTGGGTGCTGAGGGAACAGCAGTGACCAGAGGCCGCACCCCTGCCCTGGTGCACCCAAGTCGCCCTCTCCCACTCCCCGCGTCTGGGGTGTGCTGAAAGCCGTGGGCCAGAAATGGCTTAAACTGGCTCACAGAAGTAGACTCTCAAATACATAGGAATCTCCAGCCTCTCCAACATGGTGAAACCTCGTCTCTACTTAAAATACAAAAATTAGCTGGTCATGGTGGCCGGTGCCTGTAATCCCAGCTACTCGGTAGGCTGAGGCAGGAGAATCACTTGAACTGGGGAGGTGGAGGTTGCAGTAAGCCAAGGTAGTACCACTGCACTTCCAGCCTGGGCAACAGAGCAAGACTCCATGTAAAAAAAAAAAAAAAATTTCAGGAAACTTACACCAGTCAATTTCACGTCAGTGGCTTGAAATCTGCCACTGTGGAAATATTTATACCACGGGAATTGGCAGACACTACCTAGGGGGCCTTTCCCCTCTGAGAGCCAGTTGTTAACTATTTAGCACTGACAGGTATTGAGGTAATTATAAAGCCACGTCCAAGCCATGCCATGCGGATCAAGGTGCCCCTTTGGGAGGGGGGCTCCAGGGTGGCATCTTCCCCATATCCTTACCACTACTGGAAGTCACTGTCAGCCATCACCTGTCCTCTCCAGAAGGGTGGAAGTCCATCCCCTGAAAAAACTGCCTGGAGATCCTGCCTTCCCTAGAGGCCCCAGACTAGGAAGATCAGCCCTGAGTGGCTGCAGGTGGAAGGCCCTAGGTAGGGCAGGGACATCCACAGAAGAGAGAAGACAGGTGTAGGACTCTCCCCTGCCATACCTGCTTCCTCTATCATGAGACCTGCACGTCCCCCCACCGCCATTGGTTTTGCAACGCCCCTGAGCCCTTCCTGCCCTGACCTAGCCTCCACTATCACCCACCACTTCCCTGCTGTTGATGGACCACTTAGTTATTTTGCCCCCTCTGCCCTCTCTAGCCAGAGCCTGGGCATTGGGGGAGAATGGGGATCCTGGTGACAGCTGTCAGAGGGCACAGAGAAGATGGCAGACACAGAACCTGTAACAGTCATCTGGGTGCAGTGGCTCATGCCTGTAATCCCAGCACTTTGGGAGGCTTGGACAGGCGGATCACTTGAGGTCAGGAGTTCGAGACCAGCCTGGCCAACATGGAGAAACATCTCTACTAAAACTTAGCCAGGTGTGATGGTGGGTGCCTGTAATCCCAGGTACTTGGGAGGCTGAGGCAAGAGAATAACTTGAACCTGGGAGGCGGAGGCTGCAGTGGGCCGAGGTTGCACCACTACGCTCCAGGGTTGGTGAGAGCCAGACTCCACTGTCTCAAAACCACCACCACCCCCCGCCCCCAAAAAAACATAAAAATCAAAGGGGACCAGGTGCAGTAACTCATGCCTATAATCCCAGACTTTTGAGAGGTGGAGGTGGGCAGATCACTTGAGGTCAGGAGTTTGAGACAAGCCTGGCCAACATGGTGAAACTCTGTCTCTACTAAAAATACAAAAATTAGCCAAACATGGTGGCTCATGCCTGTGATCCCAGCTACTCGGGAGGCTGAGGCAGGAGAATCACTTGAACCCAGGAGGCAGCGGTTGCAGTGAGCCAAGATTGCACCACTTTACTCCAGCCTGGGCAACAGAGCAAGACTCTGTCTTGAAAAAATAAATACATATAAATAAAAAGAAATAACAAAGGAAGTGAGAATGTATCGTGAGTGACTCTAATAAATAAGGACTGAACGCCTTCTCAGCTGCTGATAGCATTACTACCAACCAGCTCAGTGATGTTGCCTTTTCTGGCCAGGAAGGACTGCACTTGTCCCCTGGGGCTCACCTTTCTGTACACCAGGCCAGTGATGGCCGACCGCAGCCTCATCTGCAGCACCTTGAGCTGGTACACGTTCTGCTGCTCAGTGTTTGTAGGCAGGCCGAGAGGAACATCAGCACGGCAAGGAGGTAGCCCTTCCAGGCTGGAGGCTTGGGATCACCAATAAACTCCAGGAAAAGGCTTACAGGGGAAGGAGGGAGAAGGTACAGCTGGTGAGAGGAGGTGACCATGTGTGCTGCCTTTGCCCAAACCAGGCCAGGTGTGGAGTATCAGTCGGCGTGGTTGACTTTTTTGCAATCACGATCTCGGTTATTTCCCCCGCTGTCCACGCTTCTTCTCAATCTGACTGCAGCTCAAGATCAAGAGATGGTGTTTTTGTCCCCACTTGTTATGGGCTAAATTGTGTCCTCACAAAATTTGTATGTCGAAGCCCCAACCCCCAGTGCCTCTGAATGTGACTATATTTGGAAATAGGGCCTTTAAAGAGGCAATGAAGTTAAAATGAGGTCATTAGGCTGGGCCCTCATCCCGTCCGACTGGGGTCCTTTTAAGAGGAGAAAATGCAAACACACAGGGAGACACCAGGGCACACACAGAGGAAAGACCACAGGACAACACAGGGAGGAGGTGGCCAAGTGCACGCCAAGGGCAGAGGCCTCAGATGGAACCAACTTGCAGATACCTGATCTGGAACTTCCAGCCTCCAGAATGAGAAAAATACATTTCCGTTGCTGAAGGTACTCAGTCTGTGATGCTTTGTTACGGCAGCCGAGCAGACACCACTTGAATCTGGGCTGGCCACAAAACCACCTTTGACCAACAGAGTAAGGTGGAGGTAAAGCTCTACCGGCTCTGAGCCTAGGCCTCAAGAGAAAATGTGGCTTTTGGCCTATTGCTTAGAACCCTCCCAAGCAGCCATATGAACAAGTCTGAGCTAGCTTTTTGTAGGATGGGAACCCACATGGAACAGAGACAGCCATCCCAGCTTCAGATACACAGCTGCAGGCACATGAGAAAACCCAGCTAAGATAAAAAGAACCACCCAGCTGAGCCCAGCCCACATTACTGACCCACATTACCGTGAACTAAATAAATGAACGCTTATAATTTTAAGCCACTCACTTTTGGAGCATTTTATAGCAAAAGCTAATTGATGCAGTCTGGTAACAGCTTGCTTATTTGCCCTTCTGGAGGTCGGTCACTTTCTCATTAATAATTTCCCTTCCTCAGTATCCTTCTCACCCACCCTCCAGTGTCCTGAGCACCATATCTATAGGCAGAGGCAGGAGAGCTGAAGCCCCCTGACCCTGGAGGGATACCATTAAGAGACCACCAGCCTTAGCAGGGCACCTGAAGTCTGGACTCACCTAAGCAGCTTGGGAACAGTGAACCTGAAGACATCACGGATGACAAGGCTGCGGGTCCCCAGGAGGAAGGTAGAATGGAACACCTGCCAGATGGCCCTCAGCAGTGGTCCCCACTGGCTCCCTTCTTGCTGTAGGAAGAGCAGGGTCTCTGGAGCCTCCATGCCACTGCCTCCTTTCCTTTTAAACACTATTAGCCTTGGCGTGCCTTAGGGGAGGGAGAGGTTGGCTCTGGGTCCCATTTTATACTCTCAGCCGCCAGCAGCAGGACCAGGCCTTAAAGGCTTGTTTTCCTAACAATGGGCGTGGGTGGGTGTGGATCCAGCCTGGCTCCCTCACCTGTTCCTCCTTATCACCCTGAGTACCCATTTAAGAGGCAGCCACAGGAGTCGTGGGGGAAGGGCAGGAGGGCAGCCCTGAGGCCTCTTAGATGGACATGGGAAAGCACACATGTTGAGCACCTACTACGTGCCAGGCACTCCCCAGTCCTCCTAAGACCCCAAGCAAGCCAGGTGTTGTTCCCATTTCACAGATGAGAAAACTGAGGCTCAGAGAAGCAAACTTGTCCAAGGGCACACAGCTGAGAAGTAAAACAACTGGGATTCAATTCCAGCTCTGCCTCCAGAGCCCAAGTGTGCTATAGCTGGCCTAAAGTTAGAGCCTGAACAACACTATTTTATAAAAGACAAAGTTGTGTTTTAAAATAAGTTGTAACGGCTGCCCCATTCTCCTCACAATAACTGCTGGCCTTGGCTTCTGTAAATAAAACTG